>JAFEMH010000401.1:600000-795915 GCA_022495995.1 Adenophora triphylla var. japonica
TCCGGTTCCGGCTCCACGATTTATCCGATTCTATTTCGTTCATTTTTTTTTTCAAATTAAACCCTGGTCAAAGCGAGGTCAACTGAAAAACAAAGTGATCTTGCTACAATCTGTTACCATCATAGATGGGCATACAGACTAGAGAGACTTCGCGTGCAAACAGACCCAAAACAATTTCCTTATAATCATTTATGCTATTACTTCCCTTGCATTTCTTCAGTTTGTTGCCAAAATTTTTAAGTCTCTGACAGACAGAGAAAACTTTGAGAAGGAATTGTGTGTTTCATTGATAACAGAAGGTATGTATTTATACAATTACAGAGGCCCTATTTTAGGTATTAGATTACAACGAATATACTGAAAGATTATCTAAATATTGTATAAGATAAATATGAAAATAGTATAATTCTAAGTGGGGGAAATATCTGGTGGATCTTCATTGTATCATGCCCCCGCAAGATGGACGATTGTGTAGAAAGTCCAATCTTGGAAATTAACTCAAGAAAACGTGCGCGAGGAAGGGCTTTGGTGAGAGCGTCCGCCAACTGATCAGACCCAGAGATGTGAGAAACTCGCAGCTGCTTAGATTGAACATGTTCCCGTACAAAATGATAGTCTAGAGCTAGGTGCTTCATCTTGAAATGGAACTTGGGATTTGCAGCGACATAAGTAGCTCCCAAGTTGTCACAATAGATAGCAGGTGGGCTTGAAATGTTGACAGCAAGTTCACTGAGCAAGTTTTGGAGCCAAAGAACTTCGGCTGTGGTGGCAGCCATTGCACGATACTCAGCCTCAGTAGATGATCGGGCAAGGGTGCGTTGCTTGCGAGAACTCCACGAGATGGGATTGCGACCAAGGTACACGACATAGCCAGTGGTGGATATGTAGTTGTCAGAGTCGCCTGCCCAATCAGCATCCGTGAATGCATGTAGAGATGCATGAGAGTTGTGGTGAAGCAGCAGCCCGTGAGTACTGGTGCCAACTAAGTAGCAAAGGACTCGTTTCAATGCCTTCAAGTGGAGATCAGTAGGGGCTTGAAGATATTGGGAAAGTCTGTTAACCGCAAATGAAAGATCAAACCAAGTATGGGATAAGTATTGTAGACACCCAACAATGGCTCGATATTCTGAGGGATCATGAAGAGGGGATCCGGACTGTGCTGTGAGGGGAGGATGCGGAACCATGGGAGTGGGAACTGGATTGGCATCAAGCATGTTGGTCCGTGTGAGTAAATCTATGATGTACTTGTGTTGACTCAGAAAGATACCGTGAGAGTGAGAGATGACTTCAATACCAAGAAAATATGACAAGGAGCCAAGGTCTTTGAGAGAAAACCGTGAAGCAAAAGAGGAGATGAAGTTGTCAACAAGGGCGGAGTTAGAACCTGTGATGACAATATCATCTACATATAACAGGAGAAAGATGCAATCTTGTGAGTGTCGCAGGGTAAACAGAGAAGAGTCCGAAACGCAGTTGTGAAAACCAACAGACAGGAGGTAGGTCCGGAGTTCATTGTACCACGCACGAGGAGCCTGTTTTAAGCCATAGATGGCTTGTCGAAGCTTGCAGATGTGAGTGGGATGAGTGGAGCTGACAAACCCAGGTGGTTGAGCCATGAAAACATCATCTGTAAGAGAACCTTGAAGAAAAGCATTGTTGATGTCGACTTGTCGAAGTGGCCAGTTATTTGTGATAGCCAAAGACAGGACAGTGCGAATGGTGGCGGGCTTGACAACCGGACTGAATGTCTCAGAATAGTCAAGGCCTGGGCGTTGATGAAACCCTTTTGCAACCAGTCGAGCTTTGTGACGATCGATGGAGCCATCAGGTTTGTATTTAGTGCGAAAGATCCATTTGCACCCAACCAGGTTATGAGATGGGTCCGGTGGTACAAGATCCCAAGTGTGATTATGGGTGAGGGCATCGTACTCATTTTGCATAGCTGCACACCAGGCGGGAATTTTAAGGGCTTGAGCAACAGTGGTGGGGTCAGTGGTGGATTGGGGAAGGAAGACATGAAGGTTAAGCTTGTTGATGGGTTTGGTAATGTTGTTCTGAAGCCTGGTGATGGGTCTGTGTGTGGGTGGGGGTTCGGTTGAGGTTGTAGGTGGAGAGGGCAAGGGAACCGTGGATGTGCTGGGAGGAGTGGCTGCTGTGGCCGAGAGTGTGGTAGTGGCCGAGGAGGGGGTATTTGGTTCTGGCGGTTGGTTGACAGGAGAAGGGGGTGGAGCTGTGGTGGTATTAGAGGTGGGATTTGAGGGCGGGGGTTGGAGTAGAACTGGGAGGAAGGAAGCACACCATTCGGTGATGGTAGGGGAAGGACTGGTGGCTGAGGTGGGAGTTGAGAAGGGAAAAACAGATTCAACAAATTTGACATGTCGAGAAACGAAGATTTTGTGAGTTTTGGGATCTAGGCAATAATAGGCACTTTGAGTGGGGGAGTAACCAACAAACACACAGGGAGAGGAACGAGGTTCGAGTTTGTGTTTGGTGTAGGGGCGAAGCCACGGGTAGCAGAGGCAGCCAAAACTGCGAAGATTTTGATAGTTAGGGGGATGGCCGAAAAGAATAAGGTGGGCGGATTTCATGTTGAGGGTGGGGGTGGGCATGCGGTTGATGAGATAGCTGGCTGTGACAAAGGCGAGGGGCCAGTAGGTGAGGGACATATGAGAGTGGGTAAGCAATGATAGGCCAGTTTCGGCAATGTGCCAATGGTGTCTCTCCGACTACCCATTGTGTTCTGGTGTGTGGGGAGGGGAGGTAAGATGAGTAATGACATGGGAAACAAGAAGTGGGTGAAGCCCAATATATTCTCCACCATTATCACTAAAGATGGTGATGATGGAGCGATTGAAGAATTTTTCAACCCGAGATTTGAATTCAGAAAAGATGGAGGTGGCATCATATTTGTGATTTAAAGGGTAAAGCCATATGTATTTTGAAAAATGATCAACGAAGATGATATAATATTTGAAACCATCATAGGAGGTAACAGGGGACGACCACACATCACTGTATAAGACATCAAGAGGACCACTAGATTGAATGGAATTTTCAGAGAATGATAATTTATGACTTTTATTGCAGTCACATGAATTACAATGAAAGCTAGAACAACTAGGAATTTGTAAATTGAAACTACTACTAAGATGACGCAAAATAGATTGAGACGGATGGCCTAAGCGATGATGCCACGTTGAAGCAGCGAAAGTGGATATAGAATGAGCAGCGGGAGAGGGAGGCGTCCATTCATAGATACCCGAGCTAGAACTGCCTTCCAGAAGAGTGGCTCCCGTGCAAAGGTCCTTCACAAGAAAAGAAGACGATGAGAAGGTGACAAAACAGTTATTATCAAGACAAAATTTAGAGATAGACAGAATGTTACGGGACACAGAGGGAGCACAAAGAACATGAGTAAGAGAAAATTTAGAAGTGGGGGTAAGGAGAGTGGTGGAACCAGTGTGAGTGATGGGGAGGCCGGATCCATCACCAATAAGAAGCTCATCAGTTCCATCGTACGGAGAGTGAAGGGCTAGGTTGTTGAGATCGTTGGTTACATGGTGAGTAGCTCCACTATCAATGAGCCAAGGTTTCGGTTGGTGGGTGGAGGTGGCGGTGTGAGCACTAGGCTGGTGGGGTGGACGGTTGTTGTTGGGTCGATTGGGGGGGGGGGAGGGAATTGGGCATTAGGGTAGACTTGGCGAAAGGCGTGACATTGAGACAGGAAGTGACCGTCACGTCGGCACCATTGGCAGCGGCCTTTGTATGGTTGTGGTGAGGAGTTGGTGCGAGGGTTGAAGTTGGGAGATGAGTTTGGTTGGTTGTTGGATGAGCGTGGTTGATTTTTGGTGGTATAATTGACAACCGCAGGAAATGTAGATGGGATTTTTGGTTTGTTTTTGAGGGTTAACTCACGATTGATTAGCTTTTCATGGAGCTCGTCAAACGTGATTGGGTTTTCACGGTTCTGAACAGCTGAGATGACATTGTCATAGTCGGGGTCATTGATTTGTTCAAGGATTTTGTCAATGAGATCGTCGGGGTCAATGGGATGGCCTAGGGAGGTTAATTGGGCGGTACAGGTTTGGATGTCTTGCATATATTCGGTTATGGATCGGGTACCTTTCGTGATATTACGAAGGTGGTCTTTGATTTGTTTAATGTGGCCTTTGGAGGGATTGGCAAAGGTTTTGGCTAGGGTGTTCCATGCGGCTAGGGTAGTTGGACAGAGGGATATGAGTGGGACAAGGGATGGTGATAGGGAACCGGCTAGAGCACTGAGGAGAAGTTTGTCTTGGTGAAACCAAGTTTTGTAGGAGGGGTTGGGCACGGACTGTGGTGGTGGAGGCGGTGCAGGTGGGTTATCGGCTGTGGGTGCAACAATGGTGGTGGCGGTGGGAATAATGGTTTCAGGAGGTGTTGTGTGGTTGTTATCAATGAAGTGATGAAGGTCCAAACCGACGAGGGTGGCTTCGATCTGAAGTTTTCAGGCTATGTAATTTGTGTTGATGAGTTTGAGGACATGGGTGAGGGACACGGCAATGAGAGGTTGTGTTGGTTCGGCTAGGTTAGGGATGAGGGTGAGATCGGTGGTGGCCATGGTGATGGTTGGCGGCGGCAGCTTGCTGAGTTTAGGGTTTTTGATCGTTTAGCTCTGATACCATGACAGACAGAGAAAACTTTGAGAAGGAATTGTGTGTTTCATTGATAACAAAAGGTATGTATTTATACAATTACAGAGGCCCTATTCTAGGTATTAGATTACAACGAATATACTGAAAGATTATCTAAATATTGTACAAGATAAATATGGAAATAATATAATTTTAAGTGGGGGAAATATCTGGTGGATCTTCATTGTTATCAGTCTCAACGATCAATTTCCACGAGTTGACAATAATTTCAATGGCCAGATAAGCATCAATGACCAATAAGCTTTGCAATCAACCAACCAAATCGACCATTCAATTTCTGAAGCTTAGACCAACTTTTCCTGGGATGAAGATCGCCTGGTTAACACATTGCATGCCAGAATGCTGGATATGCTTAAAATTTGTACACTGAAGGTAGCTTCAGCAAGTGTTATGGTTAGGATGTAAGAAATCCGGTTGGAACCGCCGATTCACTGGTTCGGTTCTTCGATTCCGGTTCTACGGTTAAAATCGTCGGTTCACGGTTTTCAGGAATTTCGAATCACGAACCAGACGGTTTCGGTTCACCTCGGTTCCGATTCAGCCGGTTCCAGTTCCGATTCGGTTATCTGATTCTTTCCGGTTCCGATTCCGGTTTGCCCATGTGTACCCATGGATGTAAGAGAGTTTCTCCAAACCAAGTAAATTCTTATGTCTCATTTGTTATTTTTTTTTTTTTTTTGAGGCTTGCCCACCTCCAGGCAAGCCTTTTTAAGTCAATTCACAACTAAGTCCCTCAATTCTCTGAAAATTCCCTTAAAGTCCCCCCCAGAAGCGCCTAATATTAACTAGGGAGGGATAAACATCCACTCTAACTCCTGGGGGGAATCGAACCCAGGGCCTCCGTGTTGGTGCCCCAGTACTCTGGCTATCAGGTCAAGTCCTGATGGTTATGTCTCATTTGTTATATCATTATGTTCTCTGGATTTTTTTTTTTTTTTTTTTAAAAGCGAAAAGGGCTTCAAATGCCCCCTAAATTTTTACTAAAATGTAAAATAGAATGTGATGGGCGACTAGACCAAATCATGGAACATAAAAATGACAAAAAATAAAAAATAAAAAAAAGAAAAAAGTAAGAAATTATCCAAATTTGTTACTTATGGGTGTGTGGGTTTGAAAGATCTCTTTCCGCATTTAATTTTAACACTTTACACTATTACTCCCTCCGTCCCTGTCCAATCCAGCCCAGCTCAAAAGGCACAAAATCAACCTAGCACGAAAATTAAGAAAAATGATGTAGGAAAGAGAAAAAATTTAAATGTTGTGAGTATGAAAAATTAAATAGGAGAGAGGATGAGTGGGAAAAATAGTTAAGAGAGAATATTGTGAGTGTAAAAGTAAAGTAGGAGAGAGAATGAGTGGGTGGAATAGTAATAAAAACTTTCCTTTTTGGGACTGTGCCTTTTTAAATAGGACACCCAAAAAGAAAATTTGTGCCTTTTCGGCATGAACGAAGGGAGTATTTATTAACGAATAACTTGAGTTTATATATCTGTATGCAAAATTATTATCATCTATAATACAATATAAAGAGGATTTAACTGCCTCTTATCTTGAGATAAGTGGTGGCTGAGATTAAATCTCTCAAAATTGATCCTACGGCCTAGCATAACTCAATAACCCACGATCTCTCTTTCTCCCTCTTCCACCGCACGACCTCTTCCTCACTCACGTCCCTCCCCTCCCTCAAACTAAACTTGGTAGCCGTCGCTCCATCCTTCCAACCTAAATTCATCCCTTCCCACCGGCAGTTCACAGCATCGCCCTCCCAACCATTGCCCCTTGCTTAATCTTCACTACCCATAAACTGATGTAAATTCGTCCGGGAAGAATCGAGTAGGCTGCCAATATATACACCTGAAGGTCGAATTGAAATTGATTGAATTGAAATCCGGGAAGGAACGATTAGTTTTAGAGATTGAATTGATCGCTTAGTTTTCGAATTTCTGCTTCAGGTTAGCTTTCTCTCTCTCTCTCTCTCTCTCTCTCTCTCTCTCTCTCTCTTTACTTTTTGGGTTATTTTCTTTGTCAATCTGTTGTATCTCTTTACAATGTCCTGTATCTGAATTTCGCAAAGGTCTGGAAGAATGTTGTTGACTGCTTTTGTGTTGATTGAAGTCTGTAAATTTTGTGTGTTTTTGAGACTAATTGTGCATGTTTCTGTATCCGTTTCGCAGCACATAAGCTGTTTGATTGAATGCCTAACCCAGTTCTTTGTTGCGATTCTTGCTGTTGTTGACTGCTTTTGTGTGCACATAAGTTGCTTGATTGAAACATGTAAATTAAATCCATAATTGTGCATGTTTCTGTATCCGTTTCGCAAATTACCAAGAAAGTCATTTTTGTTGTTGTACTTAGCTGCATTTCGAGGGTTATATCTATGAGGTCCGCTTTTGTTAGTTACCTTGATAATGATCATTAGCTTGGGCCAGTCAGGATTGTTGTTTCTCCATCTCCAGTATGTGCACCAAGTTTTGTTTTGCCATTCTCATGGTGCTTTGTAGAACAGAACACTGGAGAAATTTTGTATTAAGGAGAAGCCTGTCTGTCACCATTGTTTTGCTTGCTGCTTTCTCCTTGATATTTTGTAAATTTGAATATCTAAATTTGTTCTACATTCAAACCCAAATATCTAACAAAACCAGGATCCATCTCCATCCGTCTTAAAATAAATCCCAAAATATATGTTAATTGTTTAATTTATGTTGTTATTTTGGGACGAAGAATGTTCACTCTTCACTCTATAATGACAGACTTAGTAAAAGAGTAGTCACTTTTTGTAGTTTTGATGCATAGTTCCTGTATGAGTTGAGAAATTGAGTGTGGCTGGTTTTGTAGCACAGATGACACAACTAGCCAAGTCTTAGATCTTATAGGAGAGTCTTTCTGCATACTTTAATTATATGCCCCAAATTGTAGTTTGATTTTTTTCCTTGGCATCTCATTTAGAATAAGCAATATAGAATAAGCAATATAGAAAACCCTATACATGGGTTACTCCTTCTCCACCTTTATAAGAGTTCAATGCTTTTTGAGAGAGAGAGAGAGAGAGAGAGAGAGAGAGAGAGAGAGAGAGAGAGAGAGAGAGAGAGAGAGAGAGAGAGAGAGAGAGAGAGAGAGAGAGAGAGAGAGAGAGAGCATTATATCGGATCAGATCGTGTTGTGTTTTAGGTTTCATCTTATTCAATCTCTATAGTATTAATAAATCAATTTGAAATTGAAACCCTCATTAACCATATTTTTGATTATTTGAAGAAAAAGAATGTGTTTTGTATTTAACATTCTAATTCATTTTAAATTTTGAATTCGGATTTTCAGAACGAGACCTGTGTTACTACTCAAGGTCGTATTCGCAACTACATTACTTACTTCCTCTCTCCAGGTTTATCTCTAATCCCTTATTTTCTTTTGTGTCGGCTACATTATAAAATCCATTGAAGAATTAAGAGTATTCGCTAGGATTTTGGAGGTTAGTTTGGTTGTTGTGATGATTCCATTGAAACTGAGGTGATTTCTGGGATGATGTGTTTAGGGGCAGTGGTTTTAGAGAATAATAAGTATTTTGACATTCAACTTGGAAGCAAGGGATGGAGATGCAGCCATTTCTCATATTCGGTATTTTCACTTTAATTCTGGATTACTCCATTGTTATTGTTTTTACATTTATGAAGTTTATTCACCCTATGAATTTTTTGATCTTACTCCATTGTTATTGTTTTCACATTTATGGAGTTTATTCACCCTATGCATTTTTTGATAATTTATTTAGGGACCATAGGTCGTAAGTGCTTGGATAGTTTTGATGCTTAAATTAAAAAGTTGTTTTTGCAGTGAGGAGGAGAAGTTGAAGAAGTAGGCCACACACAATCATGCCACTAAATCAACTCATCAAGCTCTTCCCTATTCATTTCTGGTATCATATTTCGGAGATGACCACTAACTCCAGGATATTCATAGATGTTTCGTTTTTTAATTAAGTGAATAACCTTTGTATATTTAGTATATATTGTATTCTTCAACAATTTGTTGATTTTATTGTTGCAAGTGTTAATTTTTTAATGTGGATGCGTGAAAAGTGTAGCGGTACTTTATGTGCTTCCTTATAAAGTTTCAACTCCCAGGTAAATTATCTTTGCACTTCATATATTTGAAACGGTTTAAAATTACATTTAAAATGTCATATAGTTAGCATGCGATTTCAGTTTTCCCACGTCTTTCTCTTTCCATACTGTCTCCCTTTTCATACTGACCCGTGCCAATGACACGAGCTTTTGAGTACTAGTTAATATTATTATGTAATTTGAATATGGTATAACTAAACATACTCCATAAAAATGTTAACTTGTGACGCAGGGATGGATGAATTCCATGAAGTGCATATTTCCAATGTACCAAAACAAAAAAGTGCATTTTAATAGTGTGAAATAGTCCCAACTAGGGATGGTCAAATCGGATCGGAATCGACGGATTGAAACCGGATCAAAAAAGCTCGGAATCGGGGAGAAAATCGGAATCGGAGTAATCGGATCGAAGTCAACGACGGGCCGGTTAAGGATCACCATTTTGGTGAACCGGACCGGAAAAAACCCGGAATCGGATGAAAATTTCTTGGTTTTCAAGAGAAGCGGACCGAAATCGGACCGGAAAAGCCCGGAACCGGACCGAACCGGGAAAAAACCGGAACCGGAGTAACCGGACAGGAGTTAACGACGGGCCGGTTAAGGGTCACCATTTTGGAGAACCGAAACCGGCGGTTTTCGGCCCGAAACCGGACCGAAACCGGTTTTGGCCATCCCTAGTCCCAACCGGAGAAATAATCACTTTTTGAGAAGAAAAAATAAAATAATACTCCCTCCGTCTCACGTTAGTTGAGACTAACTTTTTGGGCACACCAATTAAGGAAAAGTAAGTAAGAGAAAAAGTGAAAGAAAATGTTGTGAGTATGAAGAATTAAATAGGAGAGAGAATGAGTGGGAGGAATAGTTAGGAGAGAGAATGTTGTGAGTGTAAAAGTGAAATAGGAGAGAGAATGAGTGGGGTAAATAGTGAAGATTCCTTTGCCATTTTGGACAGTCTCAACTAACGTGGGACGGCCCAAAAGGGAAAGAAGTTTCAACTAACGTGGGACGGAGGGAGTATATGGTAGAATTGAGTTAAAAACAACAAAATTTTGGGTTTGGATTATTTAAGCATTAGCGAAGCCAATTCACGAAAACAAGTTCCACAATATTTAAAATAATGAGCCGTTAATATTTAATTTAAACACCTCAACTCAAAATTTGCTCATTTCTTCAAACGACTCAATACAAATCTTAATTGTTTATCCATCAACATGGAGTGTGACCAATTATTGATCACTCACTTAGGGGGCAAATCTAAATCCACAACAACTTTCTAGTTATTTGAAACCAGAGAATAGAGAGGTTAAACAAAACGAGCCTACACGGGATCAGACTAGTAAAAGCTCAAGTTGAGTGGGCTTGAGTTAGACTCGACTTTTTAAACTCGTTTTGTTATCGAGTCAGCTTGTATTCGGCTCGTTTGTTCGACGAGTTTTGATCGATATCGACTCGTTTGATCTCAAATTGTTTAGCTCGTTAAAAGCTCGAGTGATTTTGTTCACGAACAACTTGAGTTTGCGTTCGGCTCGATAAGCTCGTTAACACGTTGTTAGAACATAGTTTATATATGAGATAGAAAACAAGCAACAATCACACAACACACATATATACGTGGATCACCAACTTGGATACGTCTACGTACAGAGGGAGAGAATATTATTATCTTCTGAAAATCAACCGATTACGTACAATCTCTAATATATGTACGAATTATTGACAAATAATTCACAACTGTGCAAATTCCAGATCTAATGATGTAAGTTGGGATGTTAATTATTTTTGTATCTTTTATTATTTCATTGGTATTTTCGGATTTAATTTTAATTGGTTGATTATAGGTAGTTTTAGAATAGATTTTGAGTATATTTACTAGTTTTTAAGTCCTATTAGGTTACTATATATGTTAGGATTAATTTTAGAAGATTTAGGATTCTTTTTCTAGTTTTCTGGGCACTATAATATAGGCCTTCATTGTAATTCCGAAAATTAGTCTCTTTTATTAATTGAATTCATATTTTGCTCTTGCAAAACTCTTGGTCAATTCATTGACTTGCAGAAGGATTTCTTCGGAATTTCTTGTTATCTTGGGAATTGCGATTCCTTGCAGAAGGTTTTGATTTCGATCAAGCCTTATTGTTACTATTTCGCTGCGTTACTTTACATCAGTTGGTATCAGAAATCGGACGATCCTAGGGTTCTCCGACGAGGTGATGGCAAACGATGGGAGGAACGACATCGCTGCAATCCTTGAACGCTTGGAAGCATTCAATGAACGTATGCGGTTAGACGGAGAGCGTCGCACAAATTCGTCCCATATTCTTCATCAATTACCTCCACTTTCTCTTTTTCCAATCCAGCGCAGTTGCGTAAATAACCAGTTAATCCTCCTTCGGATGCTCTAGCACTAACGCGGACGCCCTCGAGTGTTAGCGCGGGCACGCTATTAGGCAGATTTTTCGCCAAATCTTCCAAATCATCATTAATAATTTCCTGAATTACTTCATCCTTTGCACATAGATCCACCTCTTTAATGCCCAAATTCCCCTCTTCAACATGTTCTTCTTTGACCGTATCAACAATCGCTTCAGCAACAATATCTTCTTGCGCATGAACTTCTTCAATAGACAACTCATCATTAAAGACAGGAATATCCGCCCTAATCTTGGGTCGTTGATCTTGAGGAGGCACTGCCCTGGCCTCACCTTCATCATTATCAGAAACCTCCCCGCCCATCGGATCATCACGGTGGAGATTTTTCCCGCGAGGACCTGCCCGATTTTGAAGGTTGGCATCACCGCCACCACCTACCCGCAACTGCACCAAAGCCGCCAATAATTCCGCATGTTGTCGATCGCGACGCTCTCCGTCTAACCGCATACGTTCATTGAATGCTTCCATGCGTTCAAGGATTGCAGCGATGTCGTTCCTCCCATCGTTTGCCATCACCTCGTCGGAGAACCCTAGGATCGTCCGATTTCTGATACCAACTGATGTAAAGTAACGCAGCGGAATAGTAACAATAAGGCTTGATCGAAATCAAAACCTTCTGCAAGGAATCGCAATTCCCAAGATAACAAGAAATTCCGAAGAAATCCTTCTGCAAGTCAATGAATTGACCAAGAGTTTTACAAGAGCAAAATATGAATTCAATTAATAAAAGAGACTAATTTTCGGAATTACAATGAAGGCCTATATTATAGTGCCCAGAAAACTAGAAAAAGAATCATAAATCTTCTAAAATTAATCCTAACCTATATAGTAACCTAATAGGACTTAAAAACTAGTAAATATACTCAAAATCTATTCTAAAACTACCTATAATCAACCAATTAAAATTAAATTCGAAAATACCAATGAAATAATAAAAGATACAAAAATAATTAACATCCCAACTTACATCATCTAGGCATCCCCAAATTAGATAGCACCAAACTCAACACATGTAAATTTATGATAAATTCCCCTAGGGCCTGCCTACCCAGATTTATTCATTTTTAAGGCGACCCTTTTTTATAAATCTCAAATAGGGAGTTCTCCTAAGATTATAATTCCGTATACACCCCCACCTCCGTTGACCAGTCAAATAAATCTCATAAATACCAAAATTACCTCTATCCCTCAAACAAAACCCACCCCACCCCTCCCCTCCCTCCTCTCACACTTATACCAGAAAACACACACAAGAAAAAACACACACACACACACACTCAATAACTCTCTCTCTCTCTCTCTCTCTCTCAACCACCTGCTGCCCATTCTCTCCGGCCACCGTCTCCCTTTCCGGCGCTCCTTTCCCCAACCTCGCACCTGATGTCGCCAAGCCATCACTCCTGCCTCACTTTCTCCATCTTCGGTCGTGGTTCTCCGTTACCAGTCGTTGTTCTCCGGCTAAACACACACACACACACACACACACACACACACATACACACACACACACACACCCCCTTCTCTGTCGCCGCCTCCATTAAAGGCTAGATCTAAAATATCTCCGGCCAGATCTACATTATTCCGATTAGATCTACATTATTTTCGGCGAGCCCCTTCATCTTCTCCGGCGAGCCTCTTCATCTTCTCCGACTTCATTTCTCCGGCGAGCCCCTTCATCTTCTCCGACATCATTTCAATAATAACAACGAATGAATGGAAAGCCCTGGTTCATTTATGCATCGAAGCCGCAACTCAAAGCCAGTACACCGTCGAGACGTGTCGGCGACAGCGGCGGACTCTCTTACGTTTGCCTTCTCCGCTATAAAAGCTCTCCTACACCGCATTCTCCGTCGCCGCCTCTTATTTCCCTCTTTACTCGAGTAAGTCTCTCCATCGCGTCCAGTTCTGATCATCCGTCTCATTTTTTCGTCAACCTTTCAAAATTGACTACACACTCACAGCCAGACACATGGATTAGATGTACGTGGTGGACTGGAAAAAGATATAATTTTCTGAGTATTAGAGCTAGAATTACAGATTGATTTGTCATTTGAATTTAACGAACCAGATTTTAGGCTATTTAGTTTTAGAATATAATATAGGTTTCATTACTTCATTCAATTCGCATTTTCTAATCAATCCTCGAAATTTTGCGTAAATTATGAGAGTAATTCACTTATAAGAGTTGTAAATATGTAAATTATGAGACTAAGTCATTGTTATTATTGAAATTTTTGATTTTTTTGGTTGAAAAATTTGTCTTATATGAGTCAACTATAAAAGACAAAGTAGTCTTATTATTCACTTATAAGAGTTGTAAATGTGTAAATTATGAGAGTAATTCGTTGTTATTATTGAAATTTTTAATTTTTTTGGTTGAAAATTTTGTCTTATAAGTCAATTATAGGAGACAAAGTAGTCTTTTAATTAACTTATAAGAGTTGTAAATGTAAATTATGAGAGTAATTCGTTATTATTATTGAATTTTTTGAAATTTTTTATTGAAAAATTTGTCTTATAAGTCAGTTATAAGAGATAGAGTAGTCTTATAATTAACTTATAAGAGTTGTAAATGTGTAAATTGTGAGAGTTATTCGTTGTTATTATTAAAATTTTTAATTTTTTTGGTTGAAAAATTTGTCTTATTATAAGTAAATTATAACAGACAAAGTAGTCTTATAATTAACTTATAAGAGTTGTAAATGTGTAAATTATGATAGTAATTCTTTGTTATTATTGAAAATTTTGATTTTTTGGGTTGAAATTTTTGTCTTATAAGTCAATTATAAGAGACAAAGTAGTCTTATAATTAACTTATAAGAGTTGTAAATGTGTAAATTATGAGAGTTATTCGTTGTTCTTATTGAAATTTTTGATTTTTTTGGTTGAAAAATTTGTCCTATAAGTAAATTATAAGAGACAAAGTAGCCTTATAATTAACTTATAAGAGTTATAAATGTGTAAATTATGAGAATAATTCGTTGTTATTATTGAGATTTTTAATTTTTTTGGTTGCGAAATTTGTCTTATAAGTCAATTATAAGAGACAAAGTAGTCTTATAATTAATTTATAAGAGTTGTAAATGTGTAAATTATGAGAGTAATTCGTTGTTATTATTGATTTTTTTTTATTTTTGGTTAAAAATTGTCTTATAAGTCAATTATAAGAGACAAAGTAGTCTTATAATTAACTTATAAGAGTTGTAAATGTGTAAATTATGAGAGTAATTCGTTATTATTATTTAAATTTTTTATTTTTTGATCGAAAAATTTGTCTTATAAGTCAATTATAAGAGACAAAGTAGTCTTATAATTAACTTATAAGAGTTGTATAAATTATGAGAGTTATTCGTTATTATTATTAAAATTTTTTACTTTTTTAGTTGAAAATTTGTTTTATAAGTCAATTAAAAGAGACAAAGTAGTTTTATAATGTGAAAAATATAAAAAAAAATGGAAGTGTTTTAGGAAAGGCTAAAGACTGTTGTGATGATCTGAAAAATTCAGTGATTAATTTGTTATATTTGAGACTGAAGTGATCAGGCTGAAACTATTTTGAATCTAATGTCTGATCCGAAATGTCAGAAAGTCTAGTGGCCAATATATAATTTTAAAAGTTCCAGCGACTAAAATATAATTTTCAGTTTTCGAATTAGGGACTGACCACCCGTCACACTCGTGCAAGAAAGTAAGGGTAATTATGTCTTTGTATTAGTGAGGGGTGTCTGGGAAATTAACTAAATGTTGTTTCCTAAATTGAGTTTAAATCTTGCCCTAGAGGAAATCGGCCCATTAAATTTATTGTTCAAACTCGGCTCGTTAACCTCGAATCATTATAACTTTTGTAATAAATACACATATAATCTATGCATAACATATGTATATACAAAATAATATATTTAATATTTTAACTTTGCTCCAACTCGGCTCGTTAGGCTCGATCACGAGCTCGATAAGCTCGAGCTCGGCTTATTAAAACTCGAGTTCGAGCAACTCGCTAACAGCTCGAAACTCGATTTGAGTCGAGCTCGAACGATTAAAATGGGTTCGAGGTCAAGAAAAGATCGAGAGCTCGAGCTCGAAATTGCAAAGCTAGACTCGGCTAGTTTATGATCCTATTTGAAACAGAATGAATACTGTAGTTGATAAGCGGTGATTTTGGAGGAATATTGTCAACACAAAAGACTATATTAACATAAATCAAACTAATGTGTCCAAAAATTTTGGAAATAAACCGGCATTATTATGCTCTTTTGAATAGACAAAATTTTCTGTTCTTCTAGATAATCTTCTTGTTCAAATGAAATAAAACAAGAAACAACCTTTGTTAACTACAAATTGACTCATTCCGACCATTAAAACAATCCTAGAAAACATACCGCGTACCTTCATTTCGTATTTTCCATATATAGTAAGGATTTCTTCGAGTCAATTGCGATTCACACAAAAAAAAAAAAAAAGAGCTAACAATAAAATATTGCGATGGTAGAAAAAGGGAGCTACCGAGTGTCTGCATTGCCTGTGAGTGTATTCGCACAATTATTAGTGATCGCGATTTTAAGTCTCATTCTCGTTTGGATCATACACTTCAAAGATGGCCTTGCGTTCAAGTCTTCAAGCGCGCAAAAGATTTTAAACGTATAATATTTCTTCTCGTCTAGATTATAGTATGAATATTCTGTTTTTTTTTTTTTTTTAAATTAAGATCCATCAATATTATTTCAATAACTTCAACTATTTCCTGCAGCTTCATGCACTTCTTGCTCTACTATTCACTTTATTAGCCGGAGAAGGTATGCCCAGTTTGGATTCACATTTTTTTTTCTTTCTTTCCTTTTTTATGTGATTTTCTATCCATGGCGGAGCTAGGAACTTAAAGAAATAGGAGCAATTTACATGGTAGAATATAGATTTGGCTTAAATGAGGGGAAATAATATCATGTAATGCAATTTTTTTCTATTGGAAACGGGGAAAAATTAACAAAATTCATGATTTTAGTAGTGCAATATCTATGTTTACAAGAGAAAAATTTGACATTTTCCAAATCTAAAGGGGGCTGTGACAGACACCTTTCGGTAGTAGCCACATTATTCTAATATATGATCGAAAGATAAAGATAAAATAAGGAAGTAGCCACATTTTCAAAATTCATAATAAATATTAATATTTGTTCTTAATTAACAATAAAAATGAATATTCATTTTGAGAAAATATATATAAAGAATATTAATATTTGTTCTTAATTAACAATAAAAATGAATATTCATTTTGAGAAAATATATATAATGACAACGAGCTGGATCCACCACATTACATGCATTTACAGTTATTATTGTTTATATGATCAGCGATATTGGCCTACAAGATCCTTCCACCAAAACCAGCACGGAGATTTATTCATCTGGCATTACATTTCTTGGCGTTAGTTGCCGGAGTATTGGCTACCTTACAAGCTTTCAAATTTCACCACGACATTAGTCTTCCCGATCTTTATTCTTTTCATTCTTGGCTTGGCCTGTCCGCAGTTTGCTTGTTTGGTTTGCAGGTATAGTCCAATTTTACAAGCCTCTTTTTATTTCAATTTTTAAAACCCAAAAATATGATTTTAATTAGCTTTCAGTAAATAAATCAAATAAATCAGTATCATCAGGTACAAGTAAAAATAAAACTTGATTAGACCATGAATCATACCCCATTAATCCAACTTGATTAGGTGCATTTTTCTACTGTACAAACAAGTAAAACAACATCTTGGTCAAATGCATTAATAATTGTTGAATTTAAGAAAATTTTTAATATGATTCTCCCTCCATCCTGAAAAGTTAGATCTAATTGATTTTTACCGGTAAATCCAGATGATTGACCGAAAATTAGTGTTCGATCTAATTATCTCGATAAAATTCCAAAAAATGTTAACTTTTTAGATAAACCATAAACTAGAAATTCAGCTGAAATAAAAATAAAATTAAAGAATCCAAGTAGCCTAAGTTCTAGCTATTTCTTGCTTGGATTATTCCATACTATATACTCCTATATATTAACACAGATTGATATCGAAAGCATGTTTTTTTTCAGTGGGTGTTGGGATTCTTTTCGTTCTGGTACCCTGGTGCAGAATTATCAGCACGGGCGCGACTAGCTCCATGGCATGTGTTCTTCGGGATTATGATCTTCTTGATGATGATAATATGTTGCGTGACCGGACTTGTTCAAACATTCGACTTCTACCAGCTAATTAAAGGTCAAGAAGCGCTCATAATCAACTTTACGATTGTTTTAGTATTCCTTTTCGCAGTCACAGTGGGTTTCAGTGTCATCATCCCACATTACAAGTACACTTATTAGTTGATTTTTTCACTGTTCAGACGAATAAAGTTGCAGTTTTAAAATGTATTTATAGTATGTTGTTTATGTTGTGAAAATCACGCCCACGCAGCGGAAAACGGACCGAGCTAGGAGGAATAATAAGATGTAACACACACGAAAAATAAATCACACACAAAGGAACACACAAGAATTGTTAACCCGGTTCGTTGCAACAACAACTACGTCCGGGGGCGCTACCAAGCCAAAATATTCTCTCTAATATTTTCAGATGTTTACAATCACAGCACCAATTTGTTTCTAGGCTACCACATGTATTTATAGGATACAAGAAATCAAATTCTAGCAATAAAAGGATTCCTAACTTAAGAAAGTATTCTTCTTCCTTAACAAGTCTTCCCAAAATATTGCTGTCACAAGGAATCCCAAATCCAAGAGGAAATCTGATCAAAATAGGAAACTGAATCGCCCGTAATCGTACCAAGCGCGGCCGCCTTCCCTACGGCGCGTCCGCGCTAATATCCGAAACTCCAGCTCCTTGCTCGACACTCCAGCGCGGCCGCTCTGGCCCTCAGCGCGGTCGCGCACATGGTCAGAAACTGCTCCTGCGAAATTCCTTCACGATTTGACTCCAAACCCAACAATCTCCCACCTGGAGACAAACCATCCATGATACCTCTTCTTGAAACAAACAAATCTCAGTTTTCAGTGGCCAGCTAATGCGTTGGTAGCGCCCGGCCTCTTGTCTAGTTATCCAAGTGAATTGAAGCTGAGCAACGCTTCAACATAACTGTCGGTTCTACCATGCTCCGAGTCTTCATTCCGAATGATCCTCCCTGCACATCCCCGCTCACTTGCGTGCTAACAATCGATCCTGAACAGCGCGAATCCACGTGCCCCACACAATCACAAGCTTGGAACCTTTGTGTGTTCTTTGCAACCCATCGCATCACCGTTCTAGATCCCGCTCCCATGTTGACCAAATTGGCTCCGCGTCGGCCGACTTCATTACCCAATTTTCTATCAACATACCGTTTAGTGAAATTTCTCCCACCATGGCGATCTCGGCCACCACCATTCATCATTGGGATTCGCCTTCGTTTCTCCCAACGACTCATGTTGCATGTGGTATACAACATATTTTCCACGCCGCCACGAGCCACCAAGCTAGCTCCGCGGTTTACCTTCCACGTCCCACAACCGAAGGTCACCACACAACCCTCCTTATCAAGTTGCCTTATGGAAATCAAGTTCCTCTTCAAATCCGGAATATGTCGCACGTCACGTAGCCGCAAAACAGTCCCATCCGTTGCTTTGACCCGAACTACCCCTTTCCAATGACCTTGACAGGATTATTGTCTCCCAAACGAACAACCCCAAAATCACCCGGAATGTACTGCTCCATCCTTTCTGCACTAGTGCACGAATGAAACGTCGAGCCCGAATCCAAAACCCACGAATCCGTTGAACTGCTCCAACCCAAGATTAATGCATCCGCTAACTCTTCAGCAACATTCAATTTCTTCGCTCCGCTCGACCGCTTCGGACAACTTCTCCTAAAGTGCCCCTTCTCCCCACAATCGTAACAAGTAATCACCTTCTTGCCACTCTTACCCTTTTCACCGATATTCGATTGCTAGCCCCGATGTCCCCGCCTTACTCTTTCTCACGAATTTCTTCGCCAAGAATCACATCAACGACATCCGCAAACTTCAACTTCACTTTTCCCGTTGAAACGTTAATCGCTATCGCAGCCGTATCCCAACTTTCCGGCAAAGAAGAAAGTAAAATCAACGCTAGTACCTCATCATCAAGAGTAACTTCCACGGAAGACAAATTGGGTCGCAGATTTGAATTCACTTATATGCTTTGTTGCCGACATGCCCTCCACCATCCGTATGTTCAACAGCTTCCTCATTAGATGAGCTTTATTCGCCGCCGATGGTGCCTCGTACATGCTCGCCAACATCTGTAACATCTCCATGGTAGTCTTCGCCTCCAAAACATTCTTCGCGACATCCTTGGTCAACGTTTGCCTAACAAGCCCTAACGCTTTCCGATCCAAGATTTCGAATTTTGCTTCCTCTATGTCATCCGGCTTTTCTTTTAATGGTAGATACAAATCCTTGTTCCACAAAACATCCTCGATCTGCGTCTTCCAAAAATTGAAATCCGTCCCATCAAACTTTTCGATCAACACCTTATTACCATCCTCCAAAGCTCCCAAGAAATACATAGCAAAAGATAACCCAAGCAATGATTCGACAAAACCAAGAGCTCTGATACCAGTTGTTGTGAAAATCACGCCCACGCAGCGGAAAACGGACCGAGCTAGGAGGAATAATAAGATGTAACACACACGAAAAATAAATCACACACAAAGGAACACACAAGAATTGTTAACCCGGTTCGTTGCAACAACAACTACGTCCGGGGGCGCTACCAAGCCAAAATATTCTCTCTAATATTTTCAGATGTTTACAATCACAGCACCAATTTGTTTCTAGGCTACCACATGTATTTATAGGATACAAGAAATCAAATCCTAGCAATAAAATGATTCCTAACTTAAGAAAGTATTCTTCTTCCTTAACAAGTCTTCCCAAAATATTGCTGTCACAAGGAATCCCAAATCCAAGAGGAAATCTGATCAAAATAGGAAACTGAATCACCCGTAATCGTACCAAGCGCGGCCGCCCTCCCTACGAGCGCGTCCGCGCTAATATCCAGAAACTCCAGCTCCTTGCTCGACACTCCAGCGCGGCCGCTCTGGCCCTCAGCGCGGTCGCGCACATGGTCAGAAACTGCTCCTGCGAAATTCCTTCACGATTTGACTCCAAACCCAACAGTTTAGATATTTGTTAATTTTGAGGTCTGTAAAAGAACGATGCTACTGATTAAGAAGTTTATATCTGGGGAAAAATGTTGTTTGGTGTAGACTATGTGCTACCATTTTCAGTTATTGATCATTCTTTACTTTTCTTGCTTGTACGTTGCTGAAATTACACTACAGTCCTTGCTGGTTTTACAAATGAGACAGCCAGTAATTTTTTAAAGCAGATGGAGTACTAAAATAACAACCCAGACTATTAAAAATATACCGACTTGGAATTATACATCCACTTGGATATCAAATGATCATGTTAAAGTGTTCTAAAAGCCGCCACACCAAATCGGGAGAAATAGGCCGTCAGTGAACAAATCGACGCCTAAGCGGCTTAAACGGACCTAACGGGTGGGCGCTAGCGATGGGTTGAGCAGAAATGGAGAGATTGCTGGCGGAGTAGGAGGGGGTCAGGTGGTGACCAGAATGGATGGGTGGTAATTAATACTGTCGCCGGAGAAGAAGATGATTTCGGCGGAGGGGGCTAAATAATACATTAAGGGCTCGTTTGATAGCAGATAGGATTAATTTTTATTAATAGTGAATAGATTATTAATCCAGGAATTAATAATACCACCTTTTTTTTGGGAAAAATATGAAGGGGATAAGAGATGATAAGAGGTCTTATCCAGGTTGTTAGGATTATTACTCCGATTACATTTAATCTACCAAACATCAAGCTTATTGGACTAATAATCCTATCCGATCCTAAGAAGGGCTACCAAACGGCCCCTAAGTGAGTAAGATAATACAGAGGGGCAGACGCTGATGGTGGTGACATGTGAGCTTGGAATGGTTGGGGTCAAGATTGAATAAGGAAGAAGTTATGGCGGAGAAGTGCTCTGCGTATAGAGAGAGAAAGAGAAGCCACTCGAGGATAGAGAGAGAAGGAGTCGCCGCTGATGGATTGGAGGGTTAGGGTTTCGTATATGAGTACTTCCTCCGTCCCATAAAACTTTACTCATTTACTGTTGAGAACGGAAAATAAGGAATAATGCTATTAAAGTAGGTGTTGTGAGTGGGAGGAGAGAGAATGAGTGGAGAGAATAGTAAATTTGAAAAGTGTTGTGAGTATGACAAGTGGGTCCCATGAATAAAGAAGTATTAAAAAATTTCCTTTTTAGAAAAATGGGACTTTAAAGTGGGACGCCCAAAATAGTAAAGAGTAAGTTTTGGGAGAAATCAGTTTCTCCATAAATTATAAAAAGTCCAATTTTTTTCAACTTGCAAATATTTGACGAATATAAGTGCAGTTTAAAAAAACAGGACTTTTTATAACTTAGGGAAAAACTAGTTTCTCCCAAAATATTGTGAATAGTAAAAGGGGTAATGTTTTATTGGACGGAGGAAGTATATAATATAATATGGGAAGGGGATATTGGATCTAAATGGGGTATTTGTGCTGAACTAAAGATGGACGAGCCTATATTGTGGGCTTCATTTTATTTAAATTAGACCAAACTACATGTTGTTTGCTATATTAATGATCCAAATTTATATTATATTATTATTATAAAAAACTAAAATAGATAAAGAATTTTAATACATTGTATTATTTAATCATGTAAATTTTAAACATTGCTATATAATTAGTTGTTATATAAATTTTGTTTTAAATTCGATAATTTATAACTAATTTCGTGGCCCCGATAGTGTCCGCCTATTCGCTAGGCCCGGCTTCAACGCCTATCGCTTTTTAAAACCTTGTTCAAAACCGAAGCCATGGCAACTCCAAATGAGATTGATCATTGATGAGCCAGGACCGAAAACTAAAATAAGATATACTCCATCCGTCCTAAACACACTAGCCTAATTTCCATTTCTATCATTAAAAAAAAAAAAAAAAAACTGAATTATTTCTCTTTATAGAAACAAACATAGAGCAAATATAAGAAGGGCAATTACAGTTTAGGACATGAACTCTCACTATATTTTTTTTCACATCAGGGCCCAATGTGTAATTTTTTTCGTCAGTTAAGGGCTTGCTGGCGAAATTCCTTAAAAAGTCAGTTAAGCCCCATGATCGACAGATTGGATGAGTTTGAACTTCATGTTTTAAGTGGTCAAATGTAAAGGTATGGAAATGAGGGAAGGGTGAGGGAAATATAATTCTCTTTCCCCTTCAAATAAGGATCCAGACCCTACCCTCCCTCATTTCCATATTAACCTACCTCACTCACACATGTCTCGACCACACCTCCATGGTGGTGACAACACCAACCACCATCCCTTCCCCTCTCCTCTCTCTAACCTCACTCATGCCCCTTTTCCTTACTGCTCCTTTCGCACCCTCCACCCCAAATCTGTAGCCGCACCTCCTCCCATATTCCCACCCAT
Organism: Adenophora triphylla var. japonica; assembly: GCA_022495995.1. Taxonomy (NCBI): domain Eukaryota; kingdom Viridiplantae; phylum Streptophyta; class Magnoliopsida; order Asterales; family Campanulaceae; genus Adenophora; species Adenophora triphylla. Next base: position 622,789 of record JAFEMH010000401.1, read on the forward strand.
GCTGTCGCCTTCTTGCCATCGTCCACCAGTCCTCCGTCATCAGCACCATCACCACCCCACCCAACCTGAGTTCTCTCTCGTCTCTCCTAAGATCTGGGTTTCGTCTTAAATTATTGATTAATTTAGTTAGAATTTTTGGTTTGCATTTGTTCATTTTGGTTCAATTTGTTGATTATTGTGGTTTGTTGGTGAATGTTGGCAGATATTGGTGAGATGATGGCAGATTGGGGATTTTCTTTTGAATGGGGGGTTGTTCAAAATGGTGGCGATTTCCGGTGGTGGATGGTAGTTTTGTATGTGGTGTTGGCGGATGATGTTAGAAAAAATATTACAATCACACTGGAAAATGAAAGAAAATAGAATACAAAAAAATTGTAAATCGAATCCTGAATGTTGCCCGATTTGTGTGTAACACACTCTAATTAAGAAAAAATTTCCCCCTCACCGAGTTGTGCTTAAGGTTGTACTAGACGTTTGTCTCCCAGGATGAAAAGGATTGACCGGACAGTTGCTGCACACTAGAACCTCTGGCGAATTGAAGATATACCTGGACAGTATCACCACTGAATGCAAAATGCAGGAGGCCAAAGGAAAGGATTTTGTGAGCATCCCAACCCGGGACCTAACGCGTGTCCCGAGCTTGAGGATCTCAAACTAAGAAAACCCATCTTCTATTTTTAAATCTTTTATTTCTCTTTAAAAGAAAACCACTTCTCAAACTTCCAAAATAAAATCAACTAATAATATCTCCACTCTGAGGAATTTAAATATTATAACTTCACAAACCACCATCCGATCAATTACATCGAAAACCCAAAATAACTTTGTTTTACAAAAGAGTTTATATACAACTTTTCAAAAGAGTAATACTTAATAAATACTCCCAGACAACCAACTCCTATACTTAACCTGACAGGTCCCAAAAGCAAAAGTCCACAATCTTATCCCCTACCTCACCGGGTTCAGGTCACCTGTCTCAGCACAATCTAAAACAGTAAAAGGGAAGGGGTGAGAATAAATCTCAATAAGCTATTATGAATGCAGCAAGATGCCAAACAAGATGCAACACATAGCATGGTTACACATAGCACATTATTAAAGCGGTAAACACCTTACGTTACCTCATTTTACCTTTTCCGTCTGAATAATAAGTCGTACAACGTGGGAGTAAAACTCCTCTCTTTGGTGAACTGCCTCCATGCACATTCACCGCTTATAGGACTCATACTCCAGAGATCCATATAAGAAAATCAGATACTTATATGACCCTTAATCAGAGTACCATATAAGATCGCCGCTACCTGTAAAGCTTTTGGCTTAATACAGAAGCATTCCACCTAATCACCAAATTCGCAGCGGACTGTAAAGGCTTTTGGCTCAATACAGCTGCTAGCGCTCCCATTCTGTGGCCACAGAGGGGCCGGTCACAGGTATGATGAACCTTCAATCACTTATAGAACAAATCAATAATTGATTGAATTCCATTATACCCCCGAATCACATATAATACGTCAAGCACATAATAGATACTTGAAATAAATCCACAAAAGGGATAAGAATATAACAACATGGTAATGTATACTCATGCTAAATCAATACCATAGTGCAACATTCATTTAATACACTATACATAGTATCATCAATGAATATTAATCCAAGTAAGGTAACAATATGGCAAATAAATCCACAAATGGGATGACAGTGCAACCATACGATAAACATATCCACACTTGGGATAACCATGCAACCATATAATGAACATATCCACCCTTGGGATAACATGTTAACAACATAGTATATAAATCCACACTCTGGATAATAATGAACCAATGTAATGACTGCACATTTCCAAACTAGCACGATAGTGTAACACACATCTTCTACACTATTCAAACCACTCACCAAGGATATGGGCAAGTAAGGCCACTACGTATCATAAACCATTCCTACATAGTCATTACACAAACTCAAATAGCCTTAATAGAGGTTCAAGATCTACTTCCCAAGTTTGAACTACTTTGGAGAAGTTACTAACCAATCTTATCAACCATTTTTCGGACAATATTTAAACTACTTCCCCAAATCCATTTTGACCCAATAAGACGTCATGGTGTAGCCAAAGTATTCTACTTAAATCTAGGTTAAAGAGGATTCATTTTTTGTTCTAGTTTGATTAGGTTTGAACAGCTCACAAATTGGATCATAGTCACCAGGCCAGGGCACGACTCCCCTTTGGCCTTTCTCAGATTCATGCATCCCCTAAAGCACGAATTGTTACTTCCACATGGCACGACTCGTGCCGATTTACCCTTAAGTTGATCAGAACGATTTGGTTCTCATTTCACGAATCGTAACCACGAGTTGGCCATGGGCACGACTCGTGCCACGGCCAGAAACAGGCACCAACAGCAGCAACAACTCAATAATTCCAAGAAATCAAATTTCAACCCAAGCTTCCCTTTTATTGGTGAACCTAAAAGCTTGCTAAACTTCATACTTCACATACTAAATCATTTAGACCCAAAATGAGGTAAACCTAGATCATTTATCACATGATTTCCAACCATTTTACTAACATATTTCAAGTTAACCCTTTTTAAATCTATTCAACCCATCTTCTTACACTTTGATCAACTTCCATGGACAATAACATCATTCTATACCATTAACCAATTCCTCAACTTCAAGAAGGTTTCCAAAGCATCAATTAACCATTATAACAACAATAACAACAATAAATATTTCATGAGCATTTAGAGGAAGAAAAGTCATAATAACTCACTTTCTAACTCTAGTAACTTGGCCAAACCCACAATCAATACTTACACTTAAACCATTAATATCCCCAATTACTCTATACCACTCTTATTTCAACTTAGATCACCAATTTACAACTTAAGATCAATTCCAACTCAATTAACATTATTCAAAATACCAAAAATCATTTTCTTTCAACCAGTGTTCTAAAAGACTCCGCCTAAGGGCGCCTAGGCCCCGCCTAGGCGCTAGGCCCCTCTCCAACGCCTAGTTCTAAGCCCCGCCTAGGTCCCGACTAATCCCAATTGATCCCGACTAGATCCCGCCTAGGCGCTAGGCCCGACTCCGTCGCCTAGCATCCGCCTAGCGCTTTTTAGAACCTTGCTTTCAACAAGAGATCAATTAACACATAAAGTGAGTAATTATTAGAAGGAATTCATAATAACTTACCTTAGAATTTTAGGATGAAATGAGGATCTTCTTAGCTTGATAAACTCTCCTAAATGCACCAAGCACAAAAGTACAATTGGATTGGAAAATGGAGAAGAATTGAAGGCTCTAGGAACTTTGGAAAGTGAGGCTTTCAATGAGGAGTTTCCATGGAAATTTGGGAAGGAGGAAGAAGCAAATGATGAAGAAAGAATGAGTAGGATGGAGGAGTATGGGGGAGGTTTACTAAAGGGAAAAGGGATGAGGGAATTAAGGGGAGAAAGTATGCCCCCCCCCATGCTTCCTAATTTAAGGCTTTCACAAATAAACCATTTGGTCCTCCAAGTTCTAAGGTATTGAAACTAAACCCCTTACTCTAATTTCTTTGCCCCACACACTTTAACCTCATTTCCATTCTATCTATTTCCCTTATTATATTTCCCCCAAGAACTTTATTCTATTTTCCCAATCATCTCATCCTAATATAAGAAATCAAGGCTATAAAATGAGCACATAATATTAACAATAATATTAAAAGCATATAATATGATACTAAAATTGTGCCTAGGGTTAGGGTCATTACAGATTTATTAATATGCAAAGGAATTGGAGAAAGGAGAGATTGCTCGAAAATGGTGTGTTTCAATCTTTTTGTGATCTCTCTTTTTTATAGCTGCCAAGGACCAAAACCGATGATCAGAGTTAATCCTGAAATTAAACACGTTTTAATTTTGTAATCATTTTGGTCTTGCAGTTACAACCTTTAGAAATCAATCTGCCATCAAAGCAGGGCGGAAGTTGCAGATTGTTTCATTCATTGTGAGAGTCATTTTTGAGTCACGGTTTCAACAAAAATAGCAAAAGGTGGACTAGTGCGATTAGGCCAATTTGAAGCTACATTTGTGTCCATAGGACGCGCACGTAAACGAGTTCGGTAGCCCCAAGCACATTTTGGACCTTTATTTGCACCCCTCTGCACACCCGTGCACGAGAATGAGCTTCTATGCCACGCAATCTTACTCCCTACTAAAGTGTAGGAGTTTATAAACTAATCTCCTTTCACATTCTCTTTAAATGTGAGATAACCACCACTACCAGAAAAAGGTCGTTTAGCGACGGAAATTTTCGTCGCTAAAATTAAATTTCCGTCGCTAAAAATAATCAGCGGCGGAAAAATTCCGTCGGTGGTCCGCCGCTACCAGCCCGTCGCAGTGCTCCGGCGGGTCAATTTCCGCCGCTATTTTTTTCTTTTACCGACGGAATTTAATTCCGCCGGTGAATTAATGGTTACAGCGACGGAAATTTCCGCCGCTATATTAATTTAATTTAATTAAATTTTCATTTCAGCGGCGGAAATTTCCGTCGCTGTAATAAAAATTAATTTAATTAAATTAATTTCAGCGGCGGAAATTTCCGTCGCTGTAATAAAATTTAAATTGAAATTAAATTATTTCGGCGGAAAATACCGTCATTGAAATTATTTAATTTTAATTTAAATTTTATTACAGCGACGGAATTTTCCGCCGCTGAAATCAAAAATTAAATAAAAATTAAATGATTATAGCGGCGGAAATTCCGTCGCTGAAATTAATTTATTTAATTAATTTTTCTTTCAGCATTAATTTCAGCGACGGAAAATTCCGTCGCTGATTCTGAAATAAATTAAAAAAAAATATTTTAAAATATCAAAAAACCAAAATTTTTTGTACCTGATATAACATTTCAATTTATAAAACTAAAACTATAAAAACTAAAATTCAAATACCAGCGTACCAAATAAAAACTAAATACCACCGTACCAATTCGGGAGGGGGAGAGGGGGGGGAGGGGGGATAGGGGGGGATAGGGGGGGAAGGGGGGAGAGGGGTGGAGCGGGGGAGGGGGGAGAGGGGTGGAGCGGGGGAGGGGGAGAGGCGGGGAGGGGCTCCCGCGGGTACCAAATGTCTCAAATGTTTACAAACAAGTATAAATTAATACAACAATGTCTAAAAAAGTCCGCAATCAACCTGGGGGACGCTGGGAATTACCCTGGGAGTCCGGGCCGAGACGAGCCATCAACAGCGCCAATTGTCTTTGAGTCTCTGCATGACGTCGATCGTTCTCCTCCCCGCATCCGCAAACCGAACCGGCGCAAAGCATCCGCAAGCTTTGCCCGCTCGCGTCTCTCCTCCTCCAACGCAGCCTCCAGAGTGTCGACCCTCGGATCATGAAACATGGGCTGGGCAACATTTCTCCGACGGCCGGTCGACGTCGACGGGCATTGCCGCCCGTAATCCCCCATCCCTAACACTCGGGCTCCTCTCCTTGGATGTCCCTGAGAGGTGACCTCCTGCCAAACATCAGGCACGAAGGGGACGGGCTCGCCGGGAGGCGTTCCTTCGGGAACAACGGCGGCTTGATATGCAGCCTGAAAAATAAAACAAACAATTATAATCATATACACAATGTAAGGTACATAAATAAATTTACATATTCAAAATCAAGTCATTTAATGGTAGTTTACTTACAAAGGCAGTAGCAGATCGATCGTCAACCCATTGCGGAGGTTGATCGGGCGCTGTAGAATTCCGAATATGGGTGCTAGCGTAAACATCCACAAAAGTGATATTCGGACCATACTCCCTTTCCTATAAATAAAATAAGCGAGATTATTACTTTGAAATTGTATATATAAATGCAACATTTAAACGGATTTAAAAGCATGCATACACTACATTTACACTAAAACTATGGATTTCATAGCATCAACATTGGCTCCCAGCTAACATACGTACATAAACCTATTTAAAAGCATCCATACACTACTACATTTAAATTAACATACATACCATGCGGTCGTGATGCTCGGCGACCGTGAGCGTCCCCCATTATGCAACGCCGCCGACCCCGAGGAGCTCGCTCTATTGGCCTTGGCCTGTTCGGATACGGCCTTCGCCGCAGCGACCCCCCAATATTCGCAAAATTGACCAAACACCTCAACGGTCATAAAAGTAGGACACAAGGGTGTTGTCCCGCCGCGAGCCGAGCAAGATAATAATTTCTCTTCGTGGTACCTATAAAAAATATGAATATCTTGTAAACATATAATGATGACATTATAAAATTAAAAGAGTATAATCATTGTTAATTAAACTAATGAAGGATAGATAAATATGTTACAAATAAAATCCTTAAAAACGGCTTGTGAGCACTCGCTCAAAGAAAACATATCTAGCCGTCGCCTCGGCGATGTCCTGGATCCCAATAATATTTAGCCTACAACATATAATGATAACATTACAAAACTAAAAGAGTATAATCATTATTAATTATAACATTTTAATAACAAACTAACATTTAAGTTTTAAATAAAAACCATTAACACATTACCTTAAACTCATCCCACGCATCCTCCTTACTGCCTCTGTGGCAATTTTTTCCAGTTGGGCCAAAACTCGGTCATTTTCCGAGACCGCCGTATGTGCCGATCTTAGTGCCGGTGGTGGGGTATCCACCTACCCACCTGCCAAGTATATTTATACAATAACATTTTAACTTAAATAATGAATTATATATAAAGCAAAAAGGAACCAACTTATATCAAATTAATGAAGAGTTACTTACTGGTCATAAAGTGCTTTGAGATCCGGACATATATCACTCCCCTCGGTAATCTACGGTAGTCCGAGTGCCGGCCCCGTGAGGTGGAGCTAGTACTACCGAGTGAGGGGTCAACACCATCGCTACCGGATCGGGACGGTTGCGTCCCAAGAATCAAAGTGTAAATGGGCTTGGTCCTCTTACCCTTGCCCTTTCTACTAGAACTCATCTGTATTACAGTAAAAATATTAAAATTTACAACTTTAACAATAGGAAACAATATATTCACAATACATCTAAAACTTTAAAGTTCTAATAATCTAAAGCATTCACAATACATATAAAACTTTAAACTATTAATAATATAAAGCATTCACAATACATATAAAACTTTAAAGTTCTAATAATCTAAAGCATTCACAATATATATAAAACGACGGATATTAAAAATAATCTAAAGCATTCACAATACATATGAAACTTTAAAGTTCTAATAATCTAAAGCATTCACAATACATATAAAACTTTAAAGTTCTAATAATCTAAAGCATTCACAATACAATTTTAAACTTTAAACTATTATTAATCTTCGTCCCCATCATCATCACTGGACTCTGAATTACTACAAAACTCGAGTTCTTCATCTTCGTCTTCGGACTCTGATGAATCAAACTCTGGTTCCTCTTCCTCTTCCTCTTCCTCTTCCTCTTCCTCTTCCTCTTCCTCTTCCTCTGATTCATCAATATCAATGTGCGCCACTTATTATTTATTTAGGAAAAACAATAAGAAAAACCTTTTTGATTTAAAGAGATTTGAGGGTTCGGGGGTTAAGTTATGGAATGGAAAGGTCGAGGAGCACCCATTCCACCCAATCCAAAGATCGGTCTTGCCAATTGAGTATTATAAATCTTTTCAATAAATAAGAACAAGAAAACCCTAATCAATTTCTTGATAGGAATGTCGGATTGTGCTCTTCGAGATCACCTCCATTGATTGAAAGGACTCTAGGCTAATCATTTAGGGTTTAGGGTTTAGGGTTTAGGGGTTAGGGGTTAGGGGTTAGGGGTTAGGGTTTAGGGGTTAGGGTTTAGGGTTTAGGGTTTAGGGTTTAGGGTTTAGGGTTTAGGGTTTAGGGGTTAGGGGTTAGGGGTTAGGGTTTAGGGTTTAGGGGTTAGGGTTTAGGGTTTAGGGTTTAGGGGTTAGGGTTTAGGGTTTAGGGGTTAGGGTTTAGGGTTTAGGGTTTAGGGTTTAGGGTTTAGGGTTTAGGGTTTAGGGTTTAGGGTTTAGGGTTTAGGGTTTAGGGTTTAGGGTTTAGGGTTTAGGGGTTAGGGGTTAGGGGATATAAGAATTGCAAGGGTTCTTGTAGCTATTCCCAAATTGGTAAATTGCATACAATTTTAAAATTTTTATCCAAAATAAAACAAAAACAAGATTAGTCCAAAACTATGAACTAACCAACTATTAGACAACACTCTGGAGATTATTGTCTCATAAGTCATAACTAAGATATCCAGAAAATAAAGACCCACATCATTACTGCTGAGCACACTGCACTCTCTGGCCCCCACCACCGTGCATGTCATCATCTACATCGTAAGCTTCAATGTTGACATCGTGAAGGGTTGTCTCCTCGCACTCATCAAGCTCCATATCTGTCTTCTGCGATGAAGGCTTAGGAGGCAGCACACCCTCTAGGGCCTTGCATTGCTCGGAAGTCAAGGAATCTGGGAAGTCGACCGAGAAATGGATGTATAATTTGCCCCTCATGAATGGTCTTTGGTACATTGGCATCCCTTCGTCATTTATTGCCTTGAATTGATCTGGCTTAACAACTTCTCCAGGTTGGGATTTGATGAGGAGCTGCCTGTTATCTAGATGAGTCAAGATAAATTGGAAGCCACATAATGCCTCAGTAAGGGTCAACGCGTGCTCAACAAATATGTCATCACCCTTTCGCTTGAACTTTGGGTGCTCTTTCTATTGTAGTACAAAGACTATGTCTCCAGTAAGAGTGTCAGGGTATAGGGTGTATAGGGTATAGGGTTTAGGGTTTAGGGTTTAGGGTTTAGGGTTTAGGGGTTAGGTTTTAGGGGTCAGGGTTTAGGGGTTAGGGTTTAGGGGTTAGGGTTTAGGGTTTAGGGTTTAGGGTTTAGGGTTTAGGGTTTAGGGGTTAGGGGTTAGGGGATATAAGAATTGCAAGGGTTCTTGTAGCTATTCCCAAATTGGTAAATTGCATACAATTTTAAATTTTTTATCCAAAATAAAACAAAAACAAGATTAGTCCAAAATTAGGAAACTAACCAACTATTAGACAACACTCTGGAGATTATTGTCTCATAAGTCGAACCCAGTTCGGACCCGACGGGAAGGGAGAGAATTGAAATGTGGAATTACCTGAAATTAAAGATGAAATAGCACCAGGTAAGAGCGGCTCGATATTTGTTTTTTTTTTCAAATTCAATTCTTTGGAGAGAGAGAGAGAGAGAGGATGGGAGTGAGGGATTTAGAGGCTAGGTGTCGATTAATTTGGTTTGAAAGTTTGAATTGGATTATCTCGCTTGTTGTTCGTTCGGAAATTTTGAAATTTTAAATGAGCGCCAGTAAGAGTGTCAGGAGCTTCATCGGCTTCTCCTGGGAATGTAATTTTCTGTCCATTTTGCATACCCTTCTCCACAACCACTTCCAAGACCTTCTTCTCCTGTACAACCATTTCGCCCTTGCATTGTGGGCAGCGGTCTTTCTCCTGGAAATTTTGAATTTTTTTTTTTTTATTAAACACCGACGGAATATTTCCGTCGCTGATAAATAAAAAATTATTAAATTATCAGCGGCGGAAATATTCCGTCGGTGTTTATTAAAAAAAAAAAAAAAGCATTTAATTTCACCGTCGGAAATATTCCGTCGGTGTAATATTTCGAAAAGAAAAATAAAAAATATTTTAATTTCAGCGTCGGAATATTTCCGACGCTGATAATTAAAAAAATAAAAAAATGATATATTTTCACCGGCGGAATAATTCCGTCGCTGTTAAAGATTTAGCGGCGGAATATTCCGTCGGTAAATCAACCGCCAAATTAGCGGCGGAAATAAACGAATATTCGAGGAATATTCTTTTTAGCGGCGGAATTTAGCGGCGGAATTAAATTCCGTCGCTAAATTTGACGCCAAAATAATTCCGACGCTAAATACTATATTCCGTCGCTAAATAGCGACGGAATCTGTCCGTCGCTGTTATTTCCGTCGCTAAATGACCTGTTTCTGGTAGTGCACATTTCCAACTTCCAACCCACTTGCTTTGAGCCTTAATATCTCATTTATCCCTCAACCATTTTGGACAAATGAATATATGATTTCAATGTTCTCATGGAGTAGAACACAAACGTACAATCAATTTGTTCATTTGAAAAACAACCCATTTAGGAAATAACTCATTATTTTCTTCAAACACACCCTATTTTTCAAACAATCTCCCACATGAAGAAAATAATGCGAAAATGGTGATAAAATTTGACAGATGAAAACTTGCATACGAAAGATGTGGGAATGCCCATTGAATCTTCGCTTGTACAAGCATATTTACTCTACACGTAAGTCGATAAATGCGATGTCCTTGAATCGTTATCTTTTTAGTGTAGCCGATCATATGCTTAACACAACTATCGTCATAAAATACTTCAATTCCCATAGCTATGTTCAATCATAGCTCTGAACATACGCTTGGTTCTGCGAGAGGGTCTAATAATTGAGTTTCACACAATTCTCCTCGAAGCGGCCCCAATTCTCTCTCACATATGTGATTTCTTAAAGGTAACCCATTTTACCCCGCTCAAATTTTTGATGCGTAAGAATCATTAAAAGCCATAGGCTTATCATTGTCCTTTCGGGATGTCACTAGTAGAAATGGACTTGGGGTTGGTTCCCCCACAGTCACGCTACAAGTCTTTTAATAGTTATGTGGTCCCATTGAATCTAGTTCTTGAGATCTCCAGTCATCTATCTTGGATTTTCCGCTATGTTTAACTTTTAAAAGGCTTAAGTCTCATTCCCCTCGTCGAGCTTTCTATTTAACCCTTTGCTTAACGGATCCACTAAATTTTCCTTTGACTTAACAATGGATATTGTATCAGTTGAGAGTAGTTGTCTAATGGTATAATGTCTTCGACATATGCGTCTAGACTTACCATTATACATATGATTTTGTGCCCTTTCAATCACTGTTTAGATATCGCAATGTATACATAATGGTGGCACGGGCTTTGTCCATAATGGAATATCTTTTATAAATTGGCGTAGCCATTCAACTTCTTCACTACATTTATGTAATGCTATAAACTCAGATTCCATTGTGGATCTAGCTTTAACCGTTTGTTTATAAGATTTCCATTATATAACTATTCATGCCAATGTGAATACAAATCTGCTCGTAGACCTTGAGTTTTTTATATCGAATATCCAATTAGCATTGTTATATCCTTCAATTACAGCTGGATGTCTAGTATAGTGTAAAAGATAATCTCGAGTATATCTTAAGTACCTTAGTACTCTCACTATACCATTCCAATGTTCTGCTCCAGGATTACTTGTATATCGATTCAGTTTGCTAACCGTGTAAGCAATGTCTGGTCTAGTACAACTCATCAAGTACATTAGACTATCAATGATTCTCGAGTATTCAACTTGAGAAACTCTGTCACCTCTATTTGAAAGATGTTGACTCATGTCTATTGGGGTTCTAGCTATAGCTAAGTCACCCTTGCTGAATTTATCAAGAATCTTATTCACATAATGTGACTGACTTAAAGCAAATCCATTGATTTTATTGAAATTTTCACGCCAAGGATTATGTCGGCTAAACCCATATATTTCATGTCAAATATTGAGTTCAACATATCTTTAGTGGACTTTATCATTTTATCACAGCTTCCTATGATAAGCATGTCATCTACATAAGGACACAAAATGACGTAGCCATTTTCCGTGTTTCTAACATAGACACGTTTATCACATTTATTTATTTTAAATCCACTTTTCATCATGGCTTGATCAAACTTTTGATGTCATTGTTTAGGTTCTTGTTTCAAGCCATGCAATGATTTTACTAATTTGCACACTTTATTTTCTTGCCCCGACGAAAAAAATCCTTCGGGTTGTTCTATATAAATTTCCTCTTCCAAATTCCCATTTAGAAAGACGACTTTAACATCCATTTGATGTATTTCAAGATTTCGCAATGCGGCTATTGCAAGTACAATTCTTATAGCTGTTATTCTCATAACCGAAGAATATGTATCAGAGTAATCAAGGCCTTTCTTTTGCTTATAACCTTTAATTACAAGTCTTGCATTATAATAGTCAATTGTTACACCCGTCTTCATTTTCCTTTAAAAAATCCACCTATATCCTAATGGTTTACTTTCCGGAGAAAGATTCACTAATTCCCAAGTGTGATTTTGTAAAATGGAATCAATCTCACTTTTAGTGACCTCTTTCCACAAAGGTCATTTCAAAGAGCTCACATCCTCTTTATAATTTTGTGGTTCACTTTCAAGCATGTAGGTTAGAAAATCCGGGACATATGATTTTTCTTTTCTAGCTTGTTTGCTACATCGATGTTCCACCTCTTCTTCATCATTTTCATCATGATAAGTTTCTTCTTATACTTCTTATTCTATTGAATCATGTATCCGTTTAGATGAGCTTGCTCCATCTTTTTTAGACGGAAACACATTTTTAAAGATATAAGCGTTTCTTTATTCCATTATAGTACTCTTGTGTATATCTTGAATTTTTGATTTATGAACAAGAAATATATAAGCACTACTATTGTGAGCATACCCTATAAATATGCAATCAATGGTTTTTGGTCCAATTTTTACCTTTTTGGGAGGTGGTATTGAAACCTTAACAAGACACCCCCACACTCGCATATATTGGTATGATGGCACTCTTCCATGACACAATTCATAAGGGCTTTTGTTTATTTTCTTTCGAGGCATTTTATTTAACACATAGTTTTCCAACAATAAGGTTTCTCCCCCCATGTTATAAGATAACCCCAAACTTATTAAATGGCATTCATCATGTCCTTTAAAGTCCGGTTCTTTCATTCGACAACTCCATTGGATTGAGGTGTATCAGGTGGCGTTGTTACACATTTTATTCCATTTTGAGCACAAATACGCTCAAATGGAAATTCATGATGTTGGGTTTTGGGGTTACAAACACAGCGAAAGAACTTTATAAAACAACAAAACCCTAGCCATGAATCTGTCTAACAAGAAGAGATTAAAACTATGAATATAGATCTACTAACCTTGTTGCGAATTTGTCTTTCGTATTCGATTCGTAATTCAGATTTGAATCGCAGACGAAACTTGGATCTTCTTCCTTGGGGATGAATCGACAATGGTGATCTTCAAGCTTTAGGTGATAAAGCAATCACCCTCTATCGGTAATCCACACATGAACGAACCAAGATCTGTATCTTGTCGGATTGCTAGATGAACGTCTTGTTGAAACTCTTTTCAACAATCTATGACCAATATGGATTTGAATCTGAGGAGTTTTGATCTTTGATTCATAATCAAAATCAAGGAATTTGTGTTTCATAAACCCTAATTTTCATATGTGTTAGCTAAGGTAAAAGGGGCTATTTATACTTTATAAATATCCCTAACACTTAGGGAGAAAAACCCTAAACCTAGCCAAAAACCGGCGCTGAACAGGAGCCTTGTCCCGCGCGAGACTGGTGTGTTCCGCGCGATACAACGCTACGGTCAAAACCAAGCATCCTGATACACTCGTCCCCTTTAAGGGAAATAGTTAGTGCAATTGGGGATGAGTCGTCCCGAGACCTCAGATTTCACATTTTGAGCCATTTTTCAATCTGTTCTTTGTGTGTGACCCTTTAGGAATTATATTTTATGTTGGTAGTGAGTTAAAACATCAGCCTCACAAGACATAAGTGATCTCTAGCAAGTCATTATGTACACCTGTGAGTACGCCAATCCAATTCGCGACCCTTTATAGGTGCATTTTAATATGATAAAATTGCATTAGGGGCGTTTTGGTAAATTCCCGGTTCATTTCGAGACTTCCGGAAACTTTTTATAAGTTTCCTGCTAAGAAAGTACTTTTAAGTATTTTTCTCAGGCAAAAGGACCCATAAGGTATTATTCAATTTGGACCTATTGGGAATTAGCTTGGAATGTTCCAAAACCAGGTTTTGGCGCCATAAACGGTTATTGGCTTGCTTAGTCGTGGGACATCTCGAGCCACGGAAAATGGAAGCAGAAGGTCATGCGACACATCTTGCCCATCATCAGCAGCTTATAAATAAGACCCTACCCCTCTCATATCTAGATCCCTCTTCCAACTCCCTACTGTTACCCTGCCAAAATACGCCCAGAAGCCACTCTCTCTCCTAAAACACACACAACACGCACCAATTCCCTTGAATTCTCTCATCTCTCTCATACACACCTCACCCATCTACCTTCACACACCATATACCATTGAAGATCTGAAGACCAACACTCCATCGGTGCTCGAATCCACCTCCTGCAGCTGATTAGAAGGTCATTACACCTAACTTGGTGTAGTGGTGGTGGATCTACAAGGGTAACAACTTCCTTTCTCCTTCTCTCTCTTATATCTTGCTATTTTGCTTGCTTCATTGCAATCCATCTTCATCTGATTCAATAATTATACTCCATCTATTCCTAATTTCCAAATCACAATCGCCATCTCTCTGTTTAATTGATTTGTTTGGATTAATTGATTGTTCATGGTGTGATCTTATCATATTTGTGGCTTGTTTGCCAAGGGAGTGTGGATCTCCCCATATCCACACTCCCTTGGTCAATCTGTTGCTGATTTGTGGTATTCTGAGTTGAGTTGGTGTTCTAATTGGATCTGATTGGGTCTCTGTTGAATCTGATTCCAAATTATAAAGTCTCTGCAGAGAGTCACGTTATGTCACGCGACACAAAATGGCCACTCCAGGTCCTGTGTAGTGCGACATAACTAGCCACTCTGCAGAGACCATCATTTCAAGTTGTAATTTGTTCATTTAGTTTACTTGTCACTCAAAATAGAGTGTGGATCCTCAATATCCACACTCATTTGAAGTGATTGTGCTGATCCCTGTGATCTCATGGCCTTGCAATCTGTTGGTTTGGTTGAGATCGTCCTTTGGTTTCCTCTGTAATCCCAACTTTGTAAGATCTCTGCAAACTGGTATGGTGTGTCACGCGACACACTTGACCATCCCAGGTCCTGTGTCACGCGACACATGTAACCACTTTGCAGCTGGTCCATTTCAGTTGTAAGTTGTTTATTTCATTGTAATCTGGGACGTGACCTCCTAGAGTAAATGGCTCACAAGTTGTAATTCCTTCGTTGATCAATAAAACAAAGCATTAAAATGCATTTTATCACATATCTTTTCTCACACATTTTGCACACACGTTTGGATGTTTTGGATGTTGAACATAGAAAGACTCGTTTATGAACGAGGCGTGTTGGGTGAACTCTCATGTTCTTCACAACACGTAACCTGACCCCCGAACCCTTTTCTCTATTTCAAAGGTTTTCTATGTTCCCTTTAAAACGGCATGGCGACACCCATTTTCATCAATAATTTCGGCGAGCGTACATTCAACACCCAATTAAATATAACATCAAAGCTTGATTCCTTGATATATTAATGTCACAATCTCTTTGTCCACAATGCCATATTGAACATGAGTCATGGTCCACGTCAACTCATATTTTTCAACGTCCATTTTATTCATTTGTTGTGTGCTTTGTTGTGTGACATTCTATGTGCCTAAATGCATTTTATGTGCTTTGTTGTCTTTATACTCTATGTTGTCTGTGTTGCTGATGCTTGGTGTTAAGCTATTGCATTGAGCTTGGAGGTTGGGGCTGGTCCTATTTCTTTTGTTCAGGATTCTGGAAATTTGGCTCCTTCTGTCACGCGACAGAGGTTGCCATTTCAAATCCTGTGTAGTGCGACAGAAGTGGCCACTTTGCAGGTGTTGAATCTTGGTACAGGTTGTGATTGTGGGCAATTCCCATGATCAAATTATTGATCATTTTGATTATTATGATCTGTGGGGTTTCAGTGTGTGTTTATTTTCCTTTTATCACCCCTCTTCAAATAAAAAAAATATAATAAAAAAAAACAAACAAAAAATTAATTTTCGCAAATAAAGGAACATAGTCATCCGTACACTACGTCACATAGATCTAGAACCCTTGGGTACGATTGACGGCATCGCGGACGTTGATGTATGTCGCCTACACTTGAGCGCCTAATATCAAACCTTTTCCCCTAGTGCATCATAGGTGGAACCACACTTTTCAAGCTTACCCAACGGTTGGTTTTTGACACAATATTTTCAAATACATTAAAATGAATTGTTTCAAAAATTTATAATAGGCTTTCATACCTATTTCAAAACCTAGCACGTGTGGGCATGCTGCCATTGCAACATGGTTTCTCGTAGGGACATGTCGCTCTCACGGCATGTTCTAACAAGAGATCATGTCGCTTTGTCAACGTGCACCGATGAGAGGTCATGCCGGATTTTTCCTTGAAATTCTTCAGGAATACCCGTTATGCTGCCCAAATTTCTCCTGAAATTGGGATTGCTCGTCCGTCCCATAAATGCTTTGATTTTATTTAGGTATTATTGCCTATTATTAATTTTTAATCAATACATTTGATTTTTTTTGGATGATGTGTCCCTAGGTTCCCCCGAGGTCTAGATTGCATGAATAAAGGCTTATCCTTTCCCAATCGTTCCTAGGACTTAAAAGACACCGATTTCTACTTGAACATTAATAAGATGCTTGCTCGAGTCCGTCTCATTTCCCATTCTTCCCTCTCCCATACCTCCTCAAGGTTCTGTCCTCTACCACCTTATACATCTCTCCACCTATGCAAGGTTATGGCAAGTTGGGTGCGTGCTCTTGTTTCCGGCGCTCGTTTGGTTCATATTCCCGAGACAGAGGCAGTTCAAATGTCCGAGTGATCTTCATCTGATTCAGAATTCGAGATGTCTGATGCAGAAAATGTGGTGGCTAGCCAGTCTGGAGTTTCTCGCCCATCTGAAGTTGATGCAGTCAATCAGTCTTCGTAGGATCTAGAATGTCCCTTTTGGGCACCGAGTCTGTCAAGTCCAAGTTGGACCAGTTTTTGCTTTGCGGTAATAAAAATTTTTGTTTCTCTTCTTGCTAGACTCGAGACATCACTTGCACACCCACGTTACTGTAAGTACCCAAATCTGGCTCATGCCTTCCGGTTAAGTTTCCCGGCAATTCCCCGGACTTTCCTAAAGTTCAGGGGTAATTTGGGAACTTTTCAAACCTTCCGAGGGGCGAAGGACTTGCTAGGAATTAAAATTCCACGTAGTCCTTCGCTGGAAAACACCTTCTAGAATGCCACCGTGCATGGTTCTAGAAATAAGCTGAGTCACTAAGGGATAAGACCGCACAGCTTCATTAGCTTTGGGGTTACAGTCGCACGGCTTCATTAGCAATCACCAGAGTGCCTATAAATAGAGGCCTCCTCTACCCATTTTGATATACAGTTTTTAGCATTGTTACTCTGCCAAAATACCTACACGAATTTCTAAAGAGCTGAGAGCAACCAAAATCACCTCCCCCCCTCTTCAAAACCCTTCAAAAGTTGGTCCTTCCCTAGGCAAACTTCAAGGAGATAGAGGAACACCACCATTGGTAACCTCTCCTTCCCTTTTCCCTAAAATATACTTGTCATTACTTGATATATTGCTCCTTGCTTTATATATTACTATCTACTTGCTTGGTATTTGATATATTGCCATTAAAGATCACATCTTTAGTCATGTAGATCATATTACTCCCATTCCCTTTATCACATGGGATCCATGGAAGATCCAACCCAAGGATGAACAATAAGACCTTAAAAGGCTTGTTCTAGGGTGGATCTCTCACATGGTGATGTGAAAATAGCATCCTTTGCATATAAAAATGTCATATTTTCCATAAAAATGTCATCTTTAGTTATGAATGATATTCCCCCTTCCCATAGACCTTGCTTCCAAGGATTGTCCACCTAAAATGTTCATAAAGGATATAGGAAAGCCATAAAGGTCCTCCCTTTTCCTTCCTAGTCTTAGCTTGCATCATGTTCATTACATATGTTAGCATAAAAATGTCATCTTTAGCTTAAAATGCATTCCCCATGTCCCTCATGGTTGGATCTCTCTCCAAGGATTGCCTAGTGACCTTCATAAGGCACAAAAAGGCATATGATGAGTATAAAGATCCAATCTTTATACCCCTCTCTTAGTCCCCTTTGGTACTTGGAGCATCCTATGGAGTATAATGGTGTAAAGGTCCTATCTTTACATCATTTCCTCCACTTAAAGATGCCATAGACGGATTCTCCTTTAGAAAAGGATGAACTTGAGCCCCACATCTCCGATCATCACTTGAGACGAGCATAAATGTCCCGACAAAGCTCAAATCGTCTCAAGATGTAGGATTGATGGGCAAAGGTCCTTCCTTTCTAAAGAGTCTCATCTTTGGACTATAAAAAAGGTGCCCCTATCTGGATCTCATGTGACCCAAGGTATCATAATGACGATCATAAGTCCAAGATGAGAACGGGACCAAAGTTCCGAACATATCAAAAATCCATGGAATCCCGAGCGATAACCAACTCATGATTTATACGTCCGGAAGATACCTTGGCACATTCCCTCCTTTCCAAAAAACACATCCCACACACGAAAACACAAAGGCAAGCATGAAAATCGGATCTTGGAAGACTTGCTTCGGCAAGGCTCCTTGGGTGAACGACGATCCGTTCTTCCCAAGGGGTAACTTAACCTCCGGACCCAAATCCTTTTTTTCAAAGTTTTGAGGAAATCAAAATGGCGTGGCGACTCCGTTTTTCAATTTAAACCGGATGTTTCCAAACCGATGTGAGGCGGTGATCCCCTTGCACGAGAAAGCGGTTTCCAAATAAATAAATAAAAAATAGGAAAGCCATAATCTTGGGCACCACATTCACAGTTTGGCGACTCCGCTGGGGAGGAAAAAAGAAAAAAGCTTTCATTTTTAAAATAAAAAAAATGATACTTGGTATATAGGTGGAAACCATTAAGCTTCCCGTTATCGCCTCCTAACACGAGTCTAGGATAAACTATGGTCTAACAATCTCACATACCGGTATCTCTTTTCTAAAAAAAAAAGAAAAGCTTTTTTTGAGTGGGTTAGCCTTCCGCCGCGGATCCGATCCTCATACTTGCCTTATCTTTTCTTGCATTTGCATTGCATGCATCATGGGTTCTTGGAAATTGTGCACATTCTGAATGCTGAACAGAAAGCTTGATGGAAGCTGAAAAGGTGCCAAAAAGGCCAGGAAAACAACCTGCAGATGAAAGGAAATGGAACCTGGAAATTTGATTGATGTAGCCGTACGGCTTGATTCTCCTAGGATCTTAGCCGGGCGGCTTCATTGGCAATTCCACTAGGACAAAAATTGAGGTTAATCTGGCAGCCTTGGCCACTTGGGGCTATTCAGTTCCAAGACTGACCGGGGCTCCCAGAAAATTTACGTGCTTATTTGCTGCATTTCCCCCGTCCCAAAAAATTATTCATTTAAAACACATTTCTGAAAATTTCTGTTTTAACTCAAAATGAAACGTTTTTAGGAGGCCGCACACTACGCGCACCTTATATATCCAGTACACTTTGCACTCATGTCCCTTTAACCCGGGGTGGTTGTTCAGTTGCAGTCACGGACAGTATTACGATGCTCCCGGGCGCGCACGGAATCACCCCAAACTCCCCATGGCAGCCAGTATCGACCAATGCACAGTCTGGTCACACATTTCAAAACCGTGACTTTTGGTTGGTTTTTGGTCTAGTCTGTGTCATATAGCCCAGTTGCATACCCCCGTAAAGGTCAAACCTTAGCCCATGACGGAAGTCGAGATCCTTCGCGCAAGCGAAACTCTGTCGAAATTCCTCCGAGGAAAATTGGCCGAATCTTGACTCCGGCATTTGACTTTGACTTTGACCCGCACGGGATACGTAAAAGTCGAGCCCGAGTTCGTGCCAAAAATCCAAAGATCTTTCGCGCAAGCGGAGCTCTGCCGAAATTCCGACAAGGAAAAATTGGCAAGATCTTGACCCGGCATTGACTGTGACTTTGACTCACGCGACGTATGCAATGAAGTTCAATGTGACACTGTGTCATCCGGCTTTTACCGCCCGGCCCATGCCTATTATCTTCTCGGACAACGCCGAAAAGTCAAAACGTCAATCGCGCAAGCGAAACTCTGCCGAAATTCCGTTAAGGCTGAAAGACGAGACTTTCCCGGCATTGCCATGACTATAATCCGCATCGCTCGTGCATTAAAAGTTCCTATGACCCACTAGACCCATTAGGAGCGTTCTTCTCTCTCGGTTGGTGGGATTCGCGTGCCCTATAGGACCCTCGCCCGGGGCTGTCCACCCTGGGAGGTCGAAATACAGGTGGAATACGAGGGGCTTATATACATAGTGACGGAGCCCACTGATCCAGGATCTAGAGTAGTTGCGAAAAAGAAGGACAACCCCTTTTCCAACCAAATAGAAATTAATAAAAGACACCGTTTTAAGTAAACTGGAAGATTCTTAATTTGCATATTGCCTGAGCCTTCAGCCTAAACACTTACCCCAGAGTCTAAACCTCTCCTATCCCTTTCCCGCAGTGAGAAAGAATCGGGTGAGATTACTTGTCACGACCCGAAACCTAGGCACCATTTTATTCATGTGTTGGGCACGTGGAGCGGGGTCGTAGCATTTTATTGATTTCATTTCATAATAATTGAGATTTTTATGCGTTAGTGGTAACATTTTAAATAATTGACTTGACATTTTCGTGATGTTAATAAACTAATTTTAATTATTTAATGTCTAATTGGGATAAAAAGGAATTTTGTAGTAAAGTCCTAATATTAAAAATATTATCTACCAAGCTTTACAAAATGGAGGGGCCTAGGTTTAATTTGGAATGTGAGGTAGTTCTTTTGAAGTTAAGTAACTCTTGAAGGGCAAAAAGGTAAAATGGATTAATATAAATCTTATCCCTTTCACCAACCTTCCCTTCATTTTCCAGGCGTGAGAGAGAGAGAGAGAATTGGAGAGGAAGAGAGAAAGAAAGAAAGAAATACTTTCTCCGTTCCCAAAATATTTTCCAAAAATTCTATAAAATCAACCGTTGTTCCGATTGACGATCCGACTGCGGCGGAGCGATCAGGAAGGCGAGGAGAACGTTTAGAGCCAATCAGATTCTATTTTCATTTCGACATATTTTTGAGTAAGTTATTATGATTTCTTTCGATAACTGTTCATATTACTTATAATAATGATATTATGATTGTATAATCGGTTCCTGATAATTTTGGTATTTTATTTGGGTTTGAAATAAAAGAAAAAGGAGTTGTTGAAATGAATATGTTAAGATTTTGGGACATAAATATGGTGAGGGTAGTATAATGGGTTAGTTAAAATAGGAAGTGATACTTCCATGTAAGGAACTGGGAAAAATTTTGGAATTAAATGAGTTGTGGTATTTTGGGGTATGAATAATTGGCTTTGAAATTGAGATGAACAAGGGTTTGAATTTAGCATGGAATAGAGGTTGGTCTAAGGGATGGGTTTAATTGGAAAGGTGAGTATGAAATGGTATCGGGGTAGAAGAAAGTTTGGGGTATGGTTTAGGTCCCTTATAATGAGTTCGGCTAAGTTGTAACGTTGTGGTTATATATATATATATATATATATATATATATATATATATATATATATATATATGTAATATAAGTATTAACGTATAAATGATTATCGATGAGGTTGGCAAGTTGATTAACATTTGGTATAATGGAAAATGATTCGAAATTGAGTAGGAGGATAGGTTGATAATGAAAAAGGGTTATTATAAGGAAACTTATAGAAGGTGAAGGAAGTATTGTAGAGTGAGTGTGATACGTAAAAATAGTGGGAAGAGTTGGTACTAATATTCATTCCGTGTTACGTAAGGTTGTTAGGTTGTAAATATGGATGTGGAGGTTTTAGTCAACTTCTATGACTCTGAAAATAATACGGAAAGTGGGGTTGAAATGAAATTAGTATTGTTGGGTCATTTTACTTGGATTGGAAGTGAAAGGAACTTGGATGATATAGTTGGTGTGGTGTTAGTGAATGAAAATAAAATGGTGGTTAAGTATATATGTTATATGGTTTGGAGTAAGTATGGTTAGGGTTTATATGGTTTGGAGTAAGTATGGTTAGGGTTTATAATTGGTATTGACATTGATTTGGTCAGTTTGGCTTAACTGGAAGAAGGAAAAAATGGGGTTTGTTCTGTTTTGGAAACCGATGTTCAACATCAGCAACCATTCTGGTGTTGGGCACGACTCGTGCCCTGGAGCACGAGTCGTGACCCTCAGTGGTAGTCGTGATACTAGTCGTGATGGTTTAGGCAGTCGTGCAGGGTTGTGGCACGAGCACGAGTCGTGCCCAGGACTGACTCAGGGTATGAATTTCATGCAGTTTAGAACCTAGGCAATTTAGTCCGGATTTGGTCCATCCTTAATTATAATTCTAGAGCAACATGAGTACTTTGCAATGGCGTTTTAATTAGACCAAAATGATATTGAGAAGGTCCTTAAATCTGGCGTTAAAAAGGGTTGAAAGCCTTGATTCGTAAAGTAACCAAAGTGAATAAAACTTGGGCAATGGTTATGGAACCTTTATAAGAAGTGTTCAATAGTGCGACATGGATATCTCGGGATTATTTGATTTATTTGGTGCCATATATAATTACTTGTTCATGTATACTAGTTTATTAGTACATGAAATAAATGTTGTACTGCGTTATTGGTTTGAACAGGAGTATTAAGACCCTGTTATTGAATTGTTGCTATTCTCTGCTGTTAAATTATATGTGGCATAATATTATTGGATTTAGCACGTGTATGCATACCATCTGATGGATTATTATGACTCAATGGTGTATATATATATGTGACACTATTTGAAGATAAACATGAGTAATTGTACCATGTTTTATACTGTTCAACATGAGTAATTGTACCATGTTTTATACTGTTCAACATGAGTAATTGTACCATGTTTTATACTGTTCAACATGAGTAATTGTACCATGTTATCTATATTGATATCCTATTGGGTGGATTTGACTTCAAGTAACTGTTATGTGCTTGAATGTGATTATGATTATGTTTAATATCAGCTGATATTTCGGGGGTATAATGGAATGCGACCACTTATGAGATGTTGTAACATAAGGTGCTCGGATTTCATTATACCTGTGTCCGTTTCCACCCCACTGTGGCCACAGTTTGGGGCTCAGTTACTATGGATATGCCTAAGCAGTTCATAGGATACTGATACCTTACATGGTTCCCTGAAAAATGGGTCTTGTAAGGCGTGAATAGGCCTAAGCCGTTCACACATATAGAGGATGGGTTCCCATGAGGATGTAAGCCCATACCCACGTATTACGACTTATTGTTCAGACGGGAAAAGGTAAGATCGAGAGTAATGTAAGGTGTTTACGTATTCCAAATATGATGTTGAACAACTTGTTTACGTGTTGCATCTTATTTGGCATCTTCTTTGCATGCATAATAGCTTACGAGATTCTTTCTCACCCCGTCTCCCTTTAATTTTTTTTAGATTCAACTGAGACAGGTAGACCAGACCGGTAAGGCCGGAAAGGAGTTTGGACCGTCTTTTGAGTTGTCAGGGTATGTGTACTGTTTGGGGGTTGGGGATAAGCGTGGTTATTATTAAATTGAGAAAAGAGATATGTATAACATTTTATAAATATTTTCCATGTAATGTTGTAAATTAAAACAGGTTATAGTTTGGTTTCAAAAGTTTATTTAACTCTTAAATTATTTAAAGGAAAAGTTTTTAATTTTAGAAGGTGATTTGGGGACCCTCCAGCTGGGGCACGAATTTATAGGTCTCGGGCTTGGAGAGGTTCTCACAGTTGGTATCAGAGCTAAGGTTAGAAGTCAAGGGTAGAAGTCTAGTCTAAGGGGGAGTGTGTGATACCTGACGACGAGTGTTTAGTGTAAGAATTTGTTCAATGGCAGAAAATAGTAATGACCCCAAGAGATTACGAAAACGTGAGTAATATGGAGAGATAGATTCCTCCGCTGTCATTAGAAGTATATTACCTGTCTCAGGAAGTAGGGGCAATACTTGTATGAATCCCCGTTCACCTCATTATTATGTGGCATTGTAATTCTGCTTTTATTTGCATAAATTGCTTCAGAGTTGCCTTATGTGCTGGAGGTGTCTACTCCTATAGGAGAGTACCTCGAATCATACTTGATTATCGCGGTAGTCGTGACTATGTGGGCATGTATTGCCAATGGATGTGGTAGATATACCAATCCGTGATTTATTGTTATACTTGACCGGAATTGGTTAAGTAGTTGTTGTGTTTTGGGAGGAGTGTCGCAAGAAGCGAGTCTCCTTATCTATGGTGGAATTGCCTCTGTGTTTGGTTGAGGCGGATAAGTTAGTAATTGATATTTACGTCATATATGCATTAAATGTCAATAAGTATAGTTTAAATAATATGAGAGTTAAATGGGATTATGTATTAGAAGTGAGTAAAAGTCACCTGAATTACCTCATGTAATGTTGGTAAAAGAATTGGCAAAGTGTTTTTATCAGAATAGTGCATGCCGCCAGTTAGGGCGATAGAATTCCTTATGGATTTAAAGACAGGGTGGTTGCCATATCCAAAACACCTTATAGAAGGGCATTGGTTGTGGTTATAAATAGGATGAGTAGCATTTTAAAACCTGATTTTGATATTTTGGTGGTCAGCTCGATGGATGCTATCTTTGTATATTCAGAGTTGTGGAAAGATTTTGAAAATCAACTGCAAGTTATGTTATCTACGTTTCATGAGAATCAAATGTTGGTGAAATTCAGCAAGGGTGAATTTGGCTCAAGAAGATGGTAATTTTGAGTCTTGTAGTGTCAAGCCGGGTATGGCTATTACTTTTTCGAGGATTGAGACTCTGGTCGAATGGAACAACCTTAGACAGCGTTAGAACTCCGTAGTTTCTGGGTTTGGCAGGTTATTACCACAAGAGTATTGCTTGGTTTTCAAGAATTGTAATATCAGTGATTCAATTGATCTCGAAGGAGATATCATTTAGGTGAAATGTTAAAGGTGAAATCAGTTCTACATAATTGAAGAATGAATTGACTGCAATCACGATCGTTATCCTACTTGATGGATGTGAACTTGTAATTGTCATGTGCGCGTCAAAAGAAAGATTTGGGTTGTGCTTTATTCAGGCTGGGAAGACAATAGCTTGTGCTTCGAGGGAATCAGAGTGGCGCAGCGGAAGCATGGAATGGATTACGACTATTTTGCGTTACCTAAGTGGAAACATCAATTGCATGAAGTTAAAATTTGAGGTTTGTACAAATCATCAGCGTTGAAGTATTATGTATCAGAGTGGATTGAACAACAGGTGGAAAAAATGTTGGAGTTATTAAAAGACTTATTTACGTTATTACCTATCATCCGAGAAGGCTGCTGAGGTTGCCGACGCGATTATCCGGAAGGTTTTCTTACCAACATTGATATCCTGTGAGTTGCATGAAGAGATTTTGATTGCGAATGTTCAAGCTACACTATTCGGTATGAAGATCTTATGGAAGTTCAACCAATGATTCTGAATCGAGGGAGTTATCTGACATTTCAAGATGGAAGAACCGAAGATAGTGTATTGCATAATGATGGAATATTAACCTTCAACGACATAATTGATGTACTATATTTATAAGAGAATAAGAGATCTATTTCTAGAGGAAGACCATAAATCAAGACTTGCGATGAATTCAAGACATTTGAAGATGTATCAAGAATTGAGAACAGATTAGAAGAATGAGGATGAGAAGACATTGTGATGGATTTATTATCGGGACTACCTTCGACATCAAAGGAAATGGACGCCTTCGAGTAATAGTGGATATATTTATCAAAGTCAGCTCAATTATACCAAGAGGAATAAACTACTGAAAGGAAGTTAACATAATGACGAGAGGATTGATCGATTCTATGGAATATTAGTCACTATCTTATATCAGATTGGGATTCGAGATTCATATTGCGATTTTGGAAGACCGAGTACGAGACTTTGGGATCCAGATGCGTTCAGTTTTGCGTACATTTTTCGATGGATTGGTCAGAGACAGAGAGAACCATCCAGACTCTCGAGAATGTGTTATGGGGGCATTCGATGGATTTTCATTTATTTTGAGAAGTTTGTGTAACCTTAGTTGAAGTGCGTATATCAGCAGTGATCAGTCCAGTATTGAAGTGACGCCGTATGAAGCATTGCATGGGAGGAAGAGTTTTCATGATCCTTTCCTTTATATTGAGTTTTTCAACCGAGACTATTCTTGTTGATGTGACATATGTGAAAGAGCCATTGAGTGGTAATAGAATCAAATTCGGGAATGGAAACCTAGAATATTCGAGTTGTGAAAGTGTAGTGGAAGAATCATGTTAGTAAAGAAGCCACTTGAGTTTCGAAAATCCGAGAGGCGTGAGAGTTATATGTGGTTATTTGAGTAGTCAGGTAAGTGTATTTAAAAATTCGGGACGAATTTTCTTTAAGGGGGAGTGAGTGTCACGACCCGAAACCTAGGCACCATTTTATTCACGTGTTGGGCACGTGGAGCGGGGCCGTAGCATTTTATTGATTTCATTTCATAATAATTGAGATTTTTATGCGTTAATGGTAACATTTTAAATAATTGACTTGACATTTTCGTGATGTTAATAAACTAATTTTAATTATTTAATGTCTAATTGGGATAAAAAGGAATTTTGTAGTAAAGTCCTAATATTAAAAATATTATCTACCAAGCTTTACAAAATGGAGGGGCCTAGGTTTAATTTGGAATGTGAGGTAGTTCTTTTGAAGTTAAGTAACTCTTGAAGGGCAAAAAGGTAAAATGGATTAATATAAATCTTATCCCTTTCACCAACCTTCCCTTCATTTTCCAGGCGTGAGAGAGAGAGAGAGAATTGGAGAGGAAGAGAGAAAGAAAGAAAGAAATACTTTCTTCGTTCCCAAAATATTTTCCAAAAATTCTATAAAATCAACCGTTGTTCCGATTGACGATCCGACTGCGGCGAAGCGATCAGGAAGGCGAGGAGAACATTTAGAGCCGATCAGATTCTATTTTCATTTCGACATATTTTTGAGTAAGTTATTATGATTTCTTTCGATAACTGTTCATATTACTTATAATAATGATATTATGATTGTATAATCGGTTCCTGATAATTTTGGTATTTTATTTGGGTTTGAAATAAAAGAAAAAGGAGTTGTTGAAATGAATATGTTAAGATTTTGGGACATAAATATGGTGAGGGTAGTATAATGGGTTAGTTAAAATAGGAAGTGATACTTCCATGTAAGGAACTGGGAAAAATTTTGGGAATTAAATGAGTTGTGGTATTTTGGGGTATGAATAATTGGCTTTGAAATTGAGATGAACAAGGGTTTGAATTTAGCATGGAATAGAGGTTGGTCTAAGGGATGGGTTTAATTGGAAAGGTGAGTATGAAATGGTATCGGGGTAGAAGAAAGTTTGGGGTATGGTTTAGGTCCCTTATAATGAGTTCGGCTAAGTTGTAACGTTGTGGTTATATATATATATATATATATAAGTTATATAATGTAAGTATTAACGTATAAATGATTATCGATGAGGTTGGCAAGTTGATTAACATTTGGTATAATGGAAAATGATTCGAAATTGAGTAGGAGGATAGGTTGATAATTAAAAAGGGTTATTATAAGGAAACTTATAGAAGGTGAAGGAAGTATTGTAGAGTGAGTGTGATACGTAAAAATAGTGGGAAGAGTTGGTATTAATATTCATTCCGTGTTACGTAAGGTTGTTAGGTTGTAAATATGGATGTGGAGGTTTTAGTCAACTTCTATGACTCTGAAAATAATACGGAAAGTGGGGTTGAAATGAAATTAGTATTGTTGGGTCATTTTACTTGGATTGGAAGTGAAAGGAACTTGGATGATATAGTTGGTGTGGTGTTAGTGAATGAAAATAAAATGGTGGTTAAGTATATATGTTATATGGTTTGGAGTAAGTATGGTTAGGGTTTATAATTGGTATTGACATTGATTTGGTCAGTTTGGCTTAACTGGAAGAAGGGAAAAATGGGGTTTGTTCTGTTTTGGAAACTGATGTTCAACATCAGCAACCATCCTGGTGTTGGGCACGACTCGTGCCCTGGAGCACGAGTCGTGACCCTCAGTGGTAGTCGTGATACTAGTCGTGATGGTTTAGGCAGTCGTGCAGGGTTGTGGCACGACTCGTGCCCTGGAGCACGAGTCGTGCCCAGGACTGACTCAGGGTATGCATTTCATGCAGTTTAGAACCTAGGCAATTTAGTCCGGATTTGGTCCATCCTT
Source organism: Adenophora triphylla var. japonica (assembly GCA_022495995.1). Lineage (NCBI taxonomy): Eukaryota > Viridiplantae > Streptophyta > Magnoliopsida > Asterales > Campanulaceae > Adenophora > Adenophora triphylla. The sequence goes on from JAFEMH010000401.1 coordinate 651,108, forward strand.
AATTATAATTCTAGAGCAACATGAGTACTTTGCAATGGAGTTTTAATTAGACCAAAATGATATTGAGAAGGTCCTTAAATCTGGCGTTAAAAAGGGTTGAAAGCCTTGATTCGTAAAGTAACCAAAGTGAATAAAACTTGGGCAATGGTTATGGAACCTTTATAAGAAGTGTTCAATAGTGCGACATGGATATCTCGGGCTTATTTGATTTACTTGGTGCTATATATAATTACTTGTTCATGTATACTAGTTTATTAGTACATGAAATAAATGTTGTACTGCGTTATTGGTTTGAACAGGAGTATTAAGACCCTGTTATTGAATTGTTGCTATTCTCTGCTGTTAAATTATATGTGGCGTAATATTATTGGATTTAGCACGTGTATGCATACCATCTGATGGATTATTATGACTCAATGGTGTATATATATATGTGACACTATTTGAAGATAAACATGAGTAATTGTACCATGTTTTATACTGTTCAACATGAGTAATTGTACCATGTTTTATACTGTTCAACATGAGTAATTGTACCATGTTTTATACTGTTCAACATGAGTAATTGTACCATGTTATCTATATTGATATCCTATTGGGTGGATTTGACTTCAAGTAACTGTTATGTGCTTGAATGTGATTATGATTATGTTTAATATCAGCTGATATTTCGGGGGTATAATGGAATGCGACCACTTATGAGATGTTGTAACATAAGGTGCTCGGATTTCATTATACCTATGTCCGTTTCCATCCCACTGTGGCCACAGTTTGGGGCTCAGTTACTATGGATATGCCTAAGCAGTTCATAGGATACTGATACCTTACATGGTTCCCTGAAAAATGGGTCTTGTAAGTGATAAGTGACTATTATATAGTCATTTATCCTTAGATTTATATACTTTTTATTGCATAAAACATCATTTCTTATTTCATTTCATATATTTTTAGTTCCTTTTCCTTATTTTCTAGATTTTACGCTTTTGGTATATTTCTTGCATTTAAAGACAGGTTTTAGGTTCATTTTTATCAAAAGGATACTTGGACACTTCAAGGCAAAAGACATGGGAGAGCACCAACCAAATCAAGCACACAAAGCTAAATTTCAGAAGGAGCGGCCGTGCAGCCAAGATGGAGCGGCCGTGCACTTGGCCTTTTTCAGGCCATTTTTGGCCCTAAAATATAGAGTGGCCGTGTCTTGAAGAGGGAGCGGCCGTGTCATTTTATGGAGCGGCCGTGCAGCTTGGACAGGAGCGGCCGTGCGAAGTGTCAAGACTTAAATTCAAATCTGGCGCCAAGAGTCACACGGCCGTGCAACTTCCTTGACGCGGCCGTGCAAAACGCGACTGCAGACGTAAAGGCACCTTTTGATTGCACCCAATTGAAGAGTCCCCTCCTTTTTATAAATAGGACCCTAGTGATCAGTCTTAAAAACGAATTATTAGAGTGAAATCACTGATATTAGATAGATAGAAAGTACAACACTTGTGATAACAATTTTCCAAAGGAATTTGAAGATCAAAGTCATTGTTCTTGGAGTTACTTTGAAGGAAATAAAAGTGAAGCATTATTCTCAGCACTTGTCTTCTACTTCCATAAGTATTTCTTACTCAACTTTTATTATTGCTTATACATTTAATGGCTTGTGAGTAATCCCCCATATTCTTGGGGTTGGAAACTCAAAAGCATGCTTATTCATCATAAAAAATGTTTAGTCTTGTCTTCTTTCTTCATCTATAACAATCTCTTTATATTATTCTCTAAATGCCTTACATTTTGGCGATATCCAATTTGTATGATTCAGTCAATTGAGAGAAGTACCTAGCGGAGAATCTCGATTGACGGAACCATATAAAGAAACTAGGTTCATTGATCACGAGAGTAGTTCAATGGCCTAGGGATGTTCCTTTAATGGAAAGTATGTTGACTTCCGTCCTTAATGGATTCTTACTAATTATGGTCAGCTAGAGATAAGCCGGAATGCCCGTTTGTGACAGGGCGGGGGCAAACATAAACGGATTTCTCAAACAGTTAGGACATAATTAGTGAAGAATACAAACGCTATTGTCTTAGCCCGAAATAGCGTAGGCCTAACATACCATCCTTGCTTTTTATGAAAACCTTTTATTTCTAAGACAATGACAATTTGATGAATAAGAATATGTGTATGATTTCCAATCCCGAGAATGCTTCGTTTTATAAGATTTCAATTAAAGTATTTTCTGTTTATGCTCTCTCTATTATTCTAAAACAAATTTTATCTACCCCCAATCCTTTCTATATTTTCTAAAGACAAAAATATCCCTTAAGTAAACCCTGTCTCTGTGGGATCGACTCGTACTTGCACCCGCTATATTACAATAGCCCGTGCGCTTGCGGATATAAAATAAACCGTTAGGTTTCGACCGAACAAGTTTTTGGCGCCGTTGCCGGGGACAACGGTTTACTTTTTTGTTTTTGTCTTTACTACAAATTTTTAGTTTTTTTTTTTATTTTTACTATTTTGCTTTCTTGTCCTATAATCTGTTACGTTTAATTTTTCTTCAAGTGTTTTTCTTGTAGTTTATGAAACGGTCTCGGACATTTGTTGACAACTTTGATCCGGAACCCGAAAGAAGCTTTCACGAAAGATTAAGAAGATTTAGAGAAACACTACAAAAACACATGGACGGAGAACCGCAAACACCTGCTAGGACCCTACGGGACTTTGTTAACCCAAGTACCCCGGGAACTAGATCCCCTATTGTTGTGCCGAATGCCGGAGCGGCAAACTTCGAGATAAAGCCGCAATTATTGCACATGGTTATGAATAACCAATACGGCCAGCCTTTGCCTTCGAAGATCCCCATCTACACATCCAAACATTCCTTGAATATTGTGATACCACACGTATTCAAGGTGTTACGGTGGAAGCAATCCGGATGCGCCTTTTTCCTTTCTCTCTCAAGGATAAGGCAAAACAATGGTTGAATTCGGTCTCCCAGAATTCATTAACAACATGGGACCAAATTCAAGAAGCATTCCTTGGTCGATTTTTCCCACCAAGCAAGATCGCCAGATACGAACAAAGATCACTAACTTCTGTCAAACAGATAGTGAGACTTTGTATGACGCATGGGAACGGTTCAAGGAACTTCTCAGAATGTGCCCCCACCACGGGCTAGAAAAGTGGTTGATTGTTCACACCTTCTACAACGGTCTCATTTTCAAAACAAGAGAGACCATTGATGCCGCTGCAGGAGGAGCATTGATGAACAAAGGAGTCGATGAGGCGTACGACCTTATCGAAAACATTGCATTGAACCATTACCAATGGTCAAACGAGAGGGAGCAGCAACAAGGTACGCCCGGTAAATATAATGTTGATGCAGTTACTCTTCTCTCCTCTAAAGTTGACATGCTTTTGAAAAAGTTTGAAAATCTTAATGTCAATCCCATTGCTAGTGTAAATGTGTTATGCGAACTATGTGGGTCTAACTCACATAGTACGGATAACTGCGAGTTACTTAACGTTACTTCTAACGATCAAGTGAACTTCGTTAATTCTTTTGGGCAAAAAGGAGGAATGTATTCTAATACATACAATCCCAATTTTTCCTATAAGAATAACAACGTTCTTAACCCGCAATCATTTACACAACATCAAGGTCTTACATTTGGAAATTTCAAAAATACTTCAAATATTTTTTCTCCCCCTAAATCAAAATTAGATCTTTTAATGGATTTCATAGTTGAAAGTAAGAATGAGCAAGAAAAGACTAATGCTGAATTTAGGGAATGCTTTAAGATATTTAATGATAAATTTGATGAATTAGCCACCCATAATAAAATATTAAATGAGCATGCTAAAGCGGTGGTTACTAGAAGTGGGAGAGAGCTTATTGATTATCCGCCTAAAGAGAGTAGCCCCATTGAAGAAAGTATTAGTCAAAACCCACCCATGGTCGAGACTAATGATGAGGATAATAAGGGGACGGAATCCCCTAAAATAACTAGAAATTTTGATCCGCCTATACCTTACCCTCAAAGGTTGGTAAAGGCAAAACTCGATAAACAATTTGCGAAATTTTTAGAAGTTTTAAAATCTATCTACATTAATATACCTTTCACGGATGCTTTGCAACAAATGCCTTCTTATGCTAAATTTTTCAAAGATATTCTTGCTAACAAAAGAAAGCTAGAAGAAAATGAAACTGTTGCATTAACAGAGGAAGTAAGTGCTGTTTTACAAAAAAGGTTACCCCCAAAACTAAAAGATCCCGGTACTTTCTCTATCCCTTGTAATATAGGTAAATTTGATGTTGATAATGCTATGCTGGATCTAGGAGCTAGTGTAAGCCTCATCCCGCTTTCTGTAAGCAAGAAGATTGGTGTAGGAGAATTGAAACCTACAACATATCCCTGCAATTGGCGGATCGTTCCATTAAATATCCAGTGGGTATTATGGAAGATGTCCCTTGCCAAATCGGGAAATTAATCATCCCGGTAGATTTTGTTGTTCTCGAGATGGAAGAAGATAGTCATATTCCTGTAATTCTAGGTAGACCTTTCCTTGCCACAGCCGGGGCAGTTATAGACGTTAAACATGGCAACCTAACTTTGAATGTAGGAGATGATAAAATGGAGTTTAACTTGTCTAAATTCATGAGAAATCCTGATCTTGAGAACCCTTGCTTGAACATTAACATGTTAGAATCAATTAGCAAGGAATTAGAGAGTCCCCAATCTAAGGATCCGCTAGAAAAAAGTCTTATAGATTGGAAAAGAACTTTGCATGATAATGACGATGAAGAAATTGCAAATTATACCATGCTTTTAGACACAGCAAAGCCTAGTGGGGACAATAATTTCGAAAAGTTGGAGGCTACAGCAGAACCATCCAACAAAGAGGAAAAAGAGGTAGTTAAGGCACCTCAAGTCGAGTTAAAACCTCTTCCTGCAAATCTAAGGTATGAATTTCTGGGACCTGACTCCACTTATCCTGTGATTATAAATGCTAACCTAGGTCCTCTAGAAACAGAAAAATTGTTAAATGAGCTTAGGTTGCATCAAAAAGCTATAGGATATACGATAGATGACTTAAAAGGAATTCATCCAAAAATTTGCATGCATAGGATTGATTTAGAGGAAGATCATAAACCTTCCATTGAACATCAAAGAAGACTCAATCCTAACATGAAGGAAGTAGTTAAAAAGGAAGTCCTTAAATTACTTGACTCAGGCATCATCTACCCAATTTCGAGATAGCAAATGGGTGAGCCCGGTTCAAGTTGTCCCTAAGAAGGGAGGAATGACAGTCATTCGAAATGATAAGGATGAATTAATCCCAACAAAGACATCACGGTTTGGCGCATGTGTATAGATTACAGAAAATTAAATAAAGCCACCCGAAAAGATCACTTTCCCCTTCCCTTTATAGACCAAATGCTAGAAAGATTGGCCAAACATTCCCATTTCTGTTATTTGGACGGATATTCAGGATTTTTCCAAATCCCTATCCATCCAGACGATCAAGAAAAAACTACTTTTACTTGTCCTTATGGTACCTTCGCTTATAGAAGAATGCCTTTTGGACTTTGTAATGCTCCCGCCACTTTTCAGCGTTGTATGATGTCCATTTTTTCCGAATACATAGAAAATATTATGAAAGTTTTTATGGATGATTTCTATGTTTACGGATATTCTTTTGACGAATGTTTGAAGAATTTATCTAAGGTCCTACAACGTTGTGAAGAGGTCAATCTTGTTCTAAATTGGGAAAAATGCCATTTTATGGTAAATGAAGGAATAGTGTTAGGACACATGGTGTCCGAAAAAGGAATAGAAGTAGATAAGGCGAAAATCGAAATTATTGAAAAATTACCTCCGCCTACTAATGTTAAAGGTATAAGAAGTTTTCTTGGTCACGCCGGATTTTACCGACATTTTATAAAAGATTTCTCAAAAATTTCTAAACCTTTAACTAATCTACTAATGAAAGATGCTCCCTTTGTGTTTGATAGCCCTTGTCTTGAAGCTTTCAATAGGTTGAAGGAAGCTTTGATTTCCGCTCCTATCGTACAACCACCCGATTGGGATCTCCCTTTCGAAATAATGTGCGATGCAAGTGATTTCGCGGTCGGAGCTGATGCAGGACAGCGAAAAGACAAGAAAACGCACGCAATATATTATGCCAGCCGAACACTGAATGAAGCACAAATGAATTATGCCACCACAGAAAAAGAGCTTTTGGCCGTAATATTTGCTATGGAAAAATTTCGGACATATTTGGTGGGATCAAAGGTAATCATATACACGGATCACGCTGCAATTAGATACTTGTTGACAAAGAAGGATGCAAAGCCAAGATTAATAAGGTGGATCCTTCTCCTCCAAGAATTCGATTTGGAAATCCGTGATAAAAAGGGGACGGAAAATTTGGTCGCAGATCATTTATCCCGCCTTCCTAAAGAATTAGAAATTTCCGATAATTATGACCTTCCCATTGATGATTCATTTCCGGATGATCATCTTCTTGCTATAAACAATGTCGAAATTCCTTGGTTTGCAGACATTGTTAACTATCTAGCATGCAAGATTCTTCCTCCAGAAATGAGTTATCAACAAAAGAAGAGATTTTTATCAGAAATAAAAAAATACTTTTGGGAAGATCCGCTCCTTTTTAGACATTGCGCAGACGGAATCATTAGGCGGTGTGTTCCTAATGAAGAGATAAAGGACATTTTGTATCACTGTCATTCATCTCCTTATGGCGGTCATGCAAGCACAACCAAAACCGCCGCCAAGGTTCTTCAATCAGGTTTTTTTGGCCCACGCTCTTCAAAGATGCTCGAAATTTTGTCATCTCTTGTGACCGTTGCCAACGAACCGGCAACATTTCAAGGAGGAATGAAATGCCTCTCAATAATATTCTGGAAGTTGAGATTTTTGACGTTTGGGGTATTGATTTCATGGGACCTTTCCCCGCATCTTTCAACAATAATTACATTTTGGTAGCAGTGGACTACGTCTCAAAATGGGTGGAAGCTATAGCATCTCCAACAAACGACTCAAAAGTTGTCATGAAGCTTTTCAAGGATACAATTTTTCCAAGATTTGGGGTTCCAAAAGTCGTCATAAGCGACGGAGGGTCACACTTTTCGCACCGCCAGTTTGATGCTTTACTAAAAAAGTACGGAGTCTATCATAAAACAGGCACCGCTTATCATCCTCAAACAAGTGGGCAAGTGGAAATATCAAATCGAGAAATAAAGTGGATCTTGGAAAAAACGGTAATAAGTTCAAGAAAGGATTGGTCAATTAAATTGAACGATGCTTTGTGGGCTTATCGCACCGCTTTTAAAACACCTATCGGAACCACTCCTTTTCGATTAGTTTATGGAAAGCCATGTCATTTACCAGTGGAACTCGAGCATAAGGCATATTGGGCAATCAAAGCCCTAAACTATGACTTGACAGAAGCCGGTGAAAAGAGGAAACTACAGTTACAAGAGCTTGAAGAACTCCGATTTGAAGCTTACGAAAGTGCCAGATTATACAAGGAGAAAACAAAAAAATGGCATGATGCTCATATAATGAGAAGAGATTTTAAAGAAGGGGACATGGTATTACTTTTTAATTCTCGTTTGAAGCTTTTTCCAGGAAAATTAAAATCAAGATGGACAGGCCCATATCAAGTGCGTAAGGTATATCCATACGGAGCCATCGAAATTGGGAACGAAACACAAGGAGATTTTAAAGTAAACGGGCAAAGACTGAAACACTACATGACCGGAGATCCAATTGGAGTGGTTTCATGTATTACTTTGGGCGAACCTACCCGTGATCCGTTTTAGTAAGTTTTTCCCTTTACCCTCCCGGGATTTGGCATTGTTCCTTGAAACATTGAGGACAATGTTCATTTCAAGTGTGGGGGGGTAATTCTATCCTTTTATTTTTCGCTTTATTTTTCGCTTTCTAGTTTTTAAAATTTACTTGCTTTCTAGGATAGATTTAATCGCTTTCTAGTATAATTTTTCTTTTTTTTACTTAGTTGCTTTTTTTCTCTTTTTTATGCATGTATAATAGTATATAAAAAAAAAAATCCCTATGATGATCAAAAATCATTATCATTATGCTTGCCATTTGCCCTGGTATAAATGCCTTTATCTTTCCTCTCATATTTTCTATACACTTAGAAATCTATAAAAAGGAAAAGTATAAGGAATCTTTTTAGGAAATAATTGAAAGCCTCATAAGTTGGTATAGCACAATATAGAATTTCATCAAGGAAAATGCATTTGATTAAAAAGGAATTCTTTTATGCTTGGTTATTTATGCAAATTTTGAATATATTCCTTTAAGATTGTACATTTTTTATCTTTATTAGATATTTATTCCCTTTTTAGAAGCACCTTTTTGTTTGCATCCCTTGAATCACACCCTTTCATAAATTTCATCCTTCCATTTTTCAAATCAAGTCAAAGTAAAACACTTCTATCTTATCGATAAAAGAGTGACAATTGTCACCAAGCCTTAAAAGCAAAAAGAAACCTATTATCTCCTAAGTAACTCGGGACACGGCGTTCGCTGCGACGATGCTTCCTTGCCAAAACGGAAATAATATCCAAAAGTATTCTTGATCTAAGTATTAGGAACATGGGGCTCGCGACCACAATGTCTCCTACTTGAAAGGATCAAAAATAACTTAGGTCTTTTGCAAAAATATAACACGTACAAAAATAAGATAAATTTGTTTGACTTTGACGAGATTTTTCTACTACCATCACCCATTCTTCACCCTTGTGATTCAAGAATGTAATACAATTCTTCGGAACTTCTAAATTGTGAATAAATGTCTATACCTTCTCTTGTACGTCTTAAAGAAATAGAATTCATCTTTTCTAAAAAAAAAAATCACTCTAAAAAGTGATAGCTTTTTCTACCAAAAAGATTCTTCCTTCTAGCATGCTTTACTCGGTCAAAATTCTATATATGCTATATTAGGTTATTGTCTTGCATTTTATCTCTTTAAAATATCCCTAAAATATTTCTTCCTAAAATAAATTTTTAAAGGTATTCAAAATATGATTAGATAGATAAAGGCATTATCTACAAGGCATTTAAGGGCTTGCTACTTTATTTCTGAGGGATCAATCATATTTTTCTCCCTCTTCATATTTCATTCTAAGTTTGCTTGGGGACAAGCAAAGGCTTAAGTGTGGGGGAGTTTGATAAGTGACTATTATATAGTCATTTATCCTTAGATTTATATACTTTTTATTGCATAAAACATCATTTCTTATTTCATTTCATATACTTTTTAGTTCCTTTTCCTTATTTTCTAGATTTTACGCTTTTGGTATATTTCTTGCATTTAAAGACAGGTTTTAGGTTCATTTTTATCAAAAGGATACTTGGACACTTCAAGGCAAAAGACATGAGAGAGCACCAACCAAATCAAGCACACAAAGCTAAATTTCAGAAGGAGCGGCCGTGCAGCCAAGATGGAGCGGCCGTGCACTTGGCCTTTTTCAGGCCATTTTTGGCCCTAAAATATAGAGTGGCCGTGTCTTGAAGAGGGAGCGGCCGTGTCATTTTATGGAGCGGCCGTGCAGCTTGGACAGGAGCGGCCGTGCGAAGTGTCAAGACTTAAATTCAAATCTAGCGCCAAGAGTCACACGGCTGTGCAACTTCCTTGACGCGGCCGTGCAAAACGCGACTGCAGACGTAAAGGCACCTTTTGATTGCACCCAATTGAAGAGTCCCCTCCTTTTTATAAATAGGACCCTAGTGATCAGTCTTAAAAACGAATTATTAGAGGGAAATCACTGATATTAGATAGATAGAAAGTACAACACTTGTGATAACAATTTTCCAAAGGAATTTGAAGATCAAAGTCATTGTTCTTGGAGTTACTTTGAAGGAAATAAAAGTGAAGCATTATTCTCAGCACTTGTCTTCTACTTCCATAAGTATTTCTTACTCAACTTTTATTATTGCTTATACATTTAATGGCTTGTGAGTAATCCCCCATATTCTTGGGGTTGGAAACTCAAAAGCATGCTTATTCATCATAAAAAATGTTTAGTCTTGTCTTCTTTTTTCATCTAAAACAATCTCTTTATATTATTCTCTAAATGCCTTACATTTTGGCGATATCCAATTTGTATGATTCAGTCAATTGAGAGAAGTACCTAGCGGAGAATCTCGATTGACGGAACCATATAAAGAAACTAGGTTCATTGATCACGAGAGTAGTTCAATGGCCTAGGGATGTTCCTTTAATGGAAAGTATGTTGACTTCCGTCCTTAATGGATTCTTACTAATTATGGTCAGCTAGAGATAAGTCGGAATGCCCGTTTGTGACAGGGCGGGGGCAAACATAAACGGATTTCTCAAACAGTTAGGACATAATTAGTGAAGAATACAAACGCTATTGTCTTAGCCCGAAATAGCGTAGGCCTAACATACCATCCTTGCTTTTTATGAAAACCTTTTATTTCTAAGACAATGACAATTTGATGAATAAGAATATGTGTATGATTTCCAATCCCGAGAATGCTTCGTTTTATAAGATTTCAATTAAAGTATTTTCTGTTTATGCTCTCTCTATTATTCTAAAACAAATTTTATCTACCCCCAATCCTTTCTATATTTTCTAAAGACAAAAATATCCCTTAAGTAAACCCTGTCTCTGTGGGATCGACTCGTACTTGCACCCGCTATATTACAATAGCCCGTGCGCTTGCGGATATAAAATAAACCGTTAGGTTTCGACCGAACAGTAAGGCGTGAATAGGCCTAAGCCGTTCACACATATAGAGGATGGGTTCCCATGAGGATGTAAGCCCATACCCACGTATTACGACTTATTGTTCAGACGGGAAAAGGTAAGATCAGGTAATGTAAGGTGTTTACAGTATTCCAAATATGATGTTGAACAACTTGTTTACGTGTTGCATCTTATTTGGCATCTTCTTTGCATGCATAATAGCTTGCGAGATTCTTTCTCACCCCGTCTCCCTTTAATTTTTAGCTTCAAAGAGACGGGTAGACCGAACCGGTGAGGCCGGAAAGGAGTTTGGACCGTCCTTTGGGTTGTCAGGGTATGTGTACTGTTTGGGAGTTGGGGATAAGTGTGGTTATTATTAAATTGAGAAAAGAGATATGTATAACATTTTATAAATATTTTCCATGTAATGTTGTAAATTAAAACAGGTTATAGTTTGGTTTCAAAAGTTTATTTAACTCTTAAATTATTTAAAGGAAAAGTTTTTAATTTTAGAAGGTGATTTGGGGACCCTCCAGCTGGGGCACGAATTTATAGGTCTCGGGCTTGGAGAGGTTCTCACAATACTGGGTCAGCAGTGTGTCGGTGCAAGGGTCTCAGATAATGCGCCAAAATTGTCAGTCTCAACATCCCAGTGTCAAGAATGGCCAATGTGATAATCAACAATGGTAATAACCAAGTAGTTGGAGGGGTCATCCCAGCTCAATCCAAGCCCCACATCTGGTATGACGTATGTGATTGTGATGGCTGCTTGGAAGATGCTTATCAAGATTGGATTAACGAGGATGCTCCCTCAAGAAAGAAGAAGAAGAGGAAGTCCATGCAACAGAAATTGAAGGAAAGGTACGAAGCAAGAGACAAGAGTGTGGGAACCCTAGGAGAGCCCTCTGGCAAATTTGACTATTATGTCAGTTACGCTGAAGATCCTGTCAAGGAACCAGTCAGCCAAAACAAAGTCCAGTCCGACACTCCCGTCGTCACTGATCCTCTTGAGGCAGAGAACTCTGAGTTTGTTGCCATTTTGAAGTTCAACGAAAAGCTAGCAGATTTGGAAACAGAATATAAGGCTCCTATGGAATACATGGTTAATCAAGGTAGAATCAAAGTCTCTCCCGAAGAAGACTTCATCAGCATTATCCAGGCCAACCCTCCTGTTGGCTACACCGACAAGGTTGTGATATCAAAGATCGGTAAAGAGAAGATGACTTATCAGCAGTGTATTGACAAGATGAGCCAGACCCTCCAGTCAATGAGTCCGGTCGTTATGGACGAGCTTGCCGAGAAATTGCATCAGGCTTCTCTGAATCCCCGCACCATCTTTCCAAGGTACCGGCCTACGAATGATTTTCGACAGGTTTTCGATCAGTTCGAAGTTTCCACCTTTCTGAGGAATGCTGACAAGACTGCTACTCCCCAGGGCAACAGCAGGAAAGAGTAAACCCCAGTCCAACCCGTGTCAAACACTTCGAGTCAATAAGTAGTGTAGGGTCCAGAGTCGTTAGGGTCAAGAGTCAGTTGAATCAGGAATTTTTGAATTCCAGTCCTCCGAGTCATCCGAAGGCCTCACGCCTGAGGATTATGAATATGTAGCCAATGTCATCTTTCCTTTCGCTTTGAATGAAATGACAGATCTTTCTGAGTATCCCCTTATTGCCAACTTAACAAATGATAAATTAACTAAAAACTTAACAACAGTTAACAATGAATCATTTGAACGAGATGCAAACACACTAAACGAACAATACATTAAAGAAATATTTAAGAAGGTTACATACAAAGAGGAAAACCGGGCCCAAGCTGCCGAGGAGGTTTTGACAAGTGTTAACTTGGGTACTGTCGAGGAACCTAAAGAGACACAGATTGGGAACTTCTTCCAGGGGGTTGAACGGGACAGACTGGTCAATCTGCTCAGAGAATACATGGACGTGTTTGCATGGTCATACAAGGATATGCTGGGGCTAGACGGTTCGATTGTGGAGCACAGAATCCCTCTAGCACGGATGCGATAAAACGCGAGCGAGAAAAATCAATCCAGAATGGTCTCTACAGGCTAAAGAAGAGATTGAGAAGCTACTACGGGTAGGATTCATTTGGGTCATCGAATATCCGACATGGTTGTCCAACATCGTGACTGTGACTAAGGCCAATGGGAAAGTGCGCTGCTGTGTAGATTTCCCGGATCTGAACAAGCCCAGACCCAAAGACGACTATCCCTTGCCGAACATAGACATTCTTGTGGACGCCACTGCTAACTACGAAGTCAAATCCTTCGTTGATGGCTTTGCTGGCTACAACCAGATCAAGATGGCCGAGGAGGACCAGGAAAAGACAGCCTTCACCATGTCGTGGGGAACGTACTGCTATACAGTGATGCCTTTTGGGCTTAAAAATGCCGAGGCTACATATCAGAGGGCAGTGACCGCACTCTTTCACGACATGATACACAAGGAGATCGAGGTCTATGTCGATGACATGATAATCCACTCCAAAGGCGAGGATGGATACACTTTGTCGACCTGCGAAAGTTCTTTGAGAGGTTAAGACAGCATTCCATGAGACTGAACCCTGCCAAATGCACCTTTGGAGTGACAAGGGGAAAAGTGCTTGGGTATATGGTCACGGAGTGAGGTATTGAAGTCGACCCCCGAAAGATTAAGGCCATTATGGACATGAGGCCACCTCGAACCTAGACAGAGGTCAAAAGCTTTATGGGCAAACAACAGTACATCAGCCGTTTTGTCAACCAGCTGACTACCATGTGCGAGCCCATCTTCAAGCTCATGAAGAAGAATGTAGACACGGAATGGACCGAGGAATGCCAAGATGCCTTTGACCAAATCAAGGCGTACTTAGTACATCCTCCGGTGCTATGCCCCCCACATAGACAGAAACCTCTTCTGCTCTATCTCACTGTCACTGATACGGCAGTTGGGGCTATGCTCGCTCAGGAGAAGAAAGACTCTCGGATAAAAAATGCCATTTACTTTGTCAGCCGGAAGCTGCAGGGAAGTGAGCTCAATTACTCAGCATGCGAAAAGACTTGTGCAGGACTGGTCTGGGTAGTCGGAAAGATGAAGCATTACATGCAAGCCCACTCTGTGAACTTGGTCTTGAAAATGGACCCCATCAAGTATATCTTCGACAAGCCTTCCCTCTCGATGCGCCTAGCAAAGTGGTCGTTCTTCTTAGCTGAGTATGACATCAACTATGTGACGAGAAAGGTCATCAAGGGTCAAGCGTTGTCAGACCATCTGGCAAACTTCCCTAGTAATGAGGACCGAGGGCCTGAGCCCCAATTCTCAGATGAAGGGATCTTTGTAGTTGAGCCTGAGAACCGATGGCAGCTTTTCTTTGACGGAGCTGCTAACAAGAGAGGAAAACGGCGTAGGAATGCTACTGGTCGATCCGAAAAATGAGCACACGCCAATAGCCCTTAAGTTGAATTTCCCTGCCACGAACAATGTTGCCGAGTATGAAGCTTGCATTGCTGGTCTAGAGGCTGCCTTAGAAAAGAATGTCAAGGAGCTCGAGGTTTATGGAGACTCAGCCCTGATCATCAACCAGGTCTCCAACAAGTGAAAGACCGTGGATCCTAACCTTCAAAGGTATCATGCCTACATGGAAGAGTTGACTGAGCAGTTCAGAGAAGTGACTTTCCATTACCTGCCAAGGGAAAAGAACAGATTCGCAGATGCCTTAGCCACTCTAGCCTCATTGGTAGAGATCCTCGAGGGAAAGGCAATAAAACCATTCAGAGTGGGTAGAAGAGAAGCCTCGGCTTTCTGTTGTGAAATAGACTTGGGATCCGAGCCTGTCAAGGAACCCTGGTACAGTCAGATTTACCAGTTCCTCAAAGATGGAGAGTTGTAAGTGCTCCAATTTGAGCTTGTTAGCATTTTCGTTAGAAAATTAACGGAAGTTTTAACATTCCTAACATTTCTAACATTTCTAACATTTCTAACCAACCAAGGGTTGATTAGGGTTTGCCATTTAAAGATAAACCAAGGAAAGAATCTCAAAAAGCAAAAGAAATTGGAAAAATCCGAATTGGGCAAGTTGAAAAACATAAACTGCTGAATTTTTGAATTTTATTCTTCCTGTCCAAAGCCTGGAGCAGCATTTAATGAACAGTGCACGTTTACAACCCAATCCGCGCGGACATGTTTGAAGTTCACAGTGGCCTATAAATTGAACCCTCCTCTCTCAGTTTACACAACACAATTGGCTCATAGAAGCTGTATTCTGGCGAAAAATAGGGAGAAAACAGTGGGAATTCACTAGAATTGCCACCATTTTCTCTTCAATCTTTCCCAAACCCCACTCACTCAAAATACTTTCAAAACACTCTCATACATACTCTCATACATACACCAATCCAAGCTCAAATCACCCCTTAGGAGGAGGATTAGAGAGAAAACATAGAGGACTTAAGTGTTATCTACTTGTTTTCTCTTTGACCAACTCTATCATCAAACCCTAAACACATTCAAGCCTTGAATCCACCCAAACACAAATCCAAACACCAAATCTTGATACTCCTCAAGTCAAACACCAAATCTTGATACTCCTCAAGTCAAATTCCAAGCCTAGGAAGATAGGGTGTCACCATTGGTAAAGCCCTCCTTCTCTAAACCCCAAAACTCCCTTTTAACTTCTTGTTCATCTTGTTCTCCTTACTTTGATTTACTTTATGTCTAATTTAACTTAAATCTTGACCTAAGATGGTCATCTTGAAGTTCATATTCATGAATTACCATCTCAAATGGTCCACATTTTAAATCTCTAGTTGATTTTTCTCTTTAATTTCATCTATACAAAATTCCCCTTCCCAAGCAAATGAAATGCTTAAGTCCTAATGCACCCCAAGGATGGTTTGATATAGAAGATCACCACTAAAATGTCTAGTGACTACTAATCAAAACCTAGGGAAATGGGGACAAGCATGAATGCCAAACCCCCTTTAAAATCATGTTTTCCTTCTTGAGAAGTTGCTGTCCAGTAGCAATTTTCTAAGACCCCAGTCCATGGTCTAATTTTTTGGACACAGATAAACTTGGAATTTGGTGTTTACTACAAAACACTTTTTGTAGACAACATCCAGAGATTTCCATACATATTTTTACTTTATTTTTGGCGTGAGTAAAACTCCATTTTTCAAAATTTCCTTTAAAGGTCAGTTCATCAGTCTCTGGAAATCCTGATTTCACATCTGAGATTTCCAGAAGGTTTTGGTCCCCCAAATCATCTCCAAAATGGGAAGTTCTTTTACATAAACCTTATTTAAGGTGTTTTGAACATTTTTCATTCTCGGACTTTTCCCATATTTTGGAGTTTTCAATCCCTAAAGTCCATTTCAAAATTAAGTGTCCACTGCCTTTTTTATTCTGGCAGAAATGGTTTCCAACTTCCAAAAATCTTTTGAATACCAAAATTCAACCCAAAAATCACACCAAAAATCATGGGATATTTTCAAAGTCTAATAAAGAATTTCCAATTTTTACTTTCCTCAGTTTCAACTTATTTTGGCCAAAGTAACACACACACACACACACACACAAACAAATGATTTTGAATGTTTGGAAGACTCGTTTTACGAGGCATTCCGGGTGCACACTAACGTCCTTCCCGGCGTGTAACGTGACCTCCGAACCCAAATCTCTTATTTCGGGCATTTTTCAAAGTTTTGACCCTTAAAACAAAAATGGCGTGGCGACTCCGTTTGATTTCAAAAATCGGGTACATCACAGTGGCGACTCCGCTGGGGAAAAATAAGCTTTTTCTAAAAAAAAATGATATTTGGTATATTGGTGGAAACCATTAAACTTCCCGTTATCGCCTCCTAACACGAGTCGGGGATAAATTGTGGTTTAACAATCCCACGTACCGGTATCATTGTTTAAAAAAAAAAAAAGCTTTTGAGGGTCAAGCTTCCGTCCCGGCATTAAAAATCATTTGTTGTGTGTGTTGATTTTTGCACATTTTCGTGTTGTTTTGGCCGCCTCGAAAAAAGTCAAAATTTTGACTGTCGGAATCATGTCCCTAACTGTTGGAATTTTTGTGCATATGTGCTTATGTGTTCATTAAATTTTTAAAAAAAAATTCAAAAAAGAAAAAATTCAAAAAAAAAGAGTTTCAAAAAAAAAGAAAAAAAAATTTTCAAAAAAAAAAAAGCATGCATCATTCTTTTTAAGACACATGAAAAGTTTCTATTTTACTCAAAAAAAGAAGATAGACTGCTTGCACACTACGCGCACGTGACCTTACACTGCACACTACGTCCCTAACCCGGGGAAATCCTTGTCGCGGCCCGTTTGGTCTTATTACGCCTCTCGGTGCAAGCACAGGACTACCCAAACATCCCATGGAGCCTCGTGTCGACCATGCACTTGTCCGTGACACACTTTGTCAGAGACCCGGTTGGTTTTTAGTTTGGTGCATGTCATGCCACTGTACGTGTATAGACCTTTCCTTTCAAGCCTTTGTCGGCACACCGACTCAATATCTTTCGGGGACCCTAATCGGTCGAAGTCATGCCGGTTTTCCG
This sequence comes from Adenophora triphylla var. japonica, assembly GCA_022495995.1. Lineage (NCBI taxonomy): Eukaryota > Viridiplantae > Streptophyta > Magnoliopsida > Asterales > Campanulaceae > Adenophora > Adenophora triphylla. The sequence continues at coordinate 668,424 of JAFEMH010000401.1, forward strand.
CCGCGGACTTTGACCAAGATATTGACCGGCGCCTTGACTTCGGCTCGGCGGCACAAATTATACACGGACTCCCGGCATGACCTTTGAGTCATCAAGGATTAATGATTATTCCATGCCTAATTACGGCCTAATTGACGACAAGTCAAGATCAATCGTGGACATTTATCGGTCCAAATCATGCCGACTTTTGTCGAGCTCTCGGACATGATCTTGACTTTGACGTCGGCTTTGTCCGTAATTTACATCGAATGCTCGTTAAGACTCGATTACCCGCCGAGACTTTTAGGATCGTTTTCTTTCGGTCGGTGGGACCCGCTTGCCCTATAGGACCCTCGCCCGGGGCATCCACCCTGGGAGGTCGAAATACGGGTGGAATACGAGGGGCTTATAGACGTAGTGACGGGGCCCGCGATCCGAGATCGAGTAGTTTTCGAAAAAGAAGAGCAATCTTTTCCAACCGATTAGGTTAATAAAACATGTTTTAAGTAAACAAGAACAAATAATTGCATGTTGCATGAGCCCAGAGCCAAAACACCTACCCTCCTTCAAATCCCAAACATCGAACCCTCGTGTCTTTCCCCGCAGCCTCCGCACAAAGCTTGGTTTCGGGCGCCGGGTCACCGTTTGATCAGTTGGGAAGAGTCAAGCGCATCGTCAGCTTCACCGTTTGTTCCGACTCCGGGTTTCAGAATGTCTGCATCAGTTGGTAACGATGGGGACAACGTCACTCCGTCTCCTGGGACTCCTCAAACAGAACCGCAATGGAATCAGTTAGTCGAACGAGATGAGAGTGCGACGGGAAGCACTGAGAACGGCCTTATGGAGGCTATCAAAAGCCATGGATTGGCCGCCGAGTCTCAACCCGAGATGGCACCTTCACTGTGGAAGAAGAGGAAGACCCCAATCCCGCTCTTGGTCAACCCGACTACTCCGGGATGCCACCACCGGCTTCCCACGGTACTACCACTAGAGCCCATGCTCCTCGACCTCTGAGGTCGGCGGCTCCCCAGCTGAGACCATGGATCCATGCGGCTGACGGGACGAGCCGGTTCGCGGTGCCTCGGTGGGGACAAAGTCGATGGAATGTCTTCTCATGGTTGGGGATGCCTCGGAATGCCACGGCAAATGGGGATCCCACCTCGGTTTGGACCGATCAATCCGGACCTTCACGGCAACGGTTTGGAATGCCGCCACGGTTTGGTTCGGGGCAACGGTCGGGAGCCCTTCCTCGGAATGATGCTAGCTCATTGCTCCTCACACGGCTTTCACAAATCCATGTATCACTCGGGGTTCGATGGGTTACCAAACCTCCATCCCGGTTTCATCGGAATCACCGGGACCACGGTACCCCACGGTTACACACCCTCGCCACAGCGGCCATGCAATTCAACAACCAGGGACAGCAGCCCGCACTCAAGCCTACTTACGGGCCTCACCCTGAAAATCCGAGCTATCCAGCTACCTCAGATCTGCCTCCATCTTCTCTGCCGATTGGAAGCCAACATCAAGTCGCTGGGTTCTATCCCTTTGCCCAAGCTCCTACCTACACTCCCCAGGGTAATTTGGGCCAAGGACCAGTTTTCACCTATGCTCCGGGATATGGTATTCCTTCCACCAATGCACCACCAACAGCTAGTCCTCTTCCTGGCTCAAATATCGGCTCAGGCATTCCCGCTCCACCTTTGGATCCCCAATTGGCTTGGTTTATGGAGCAACACAAGGAAATGAAAGCGCAGATCGCTGAATTGACCGTCAAAAGGAACACTTGCTCTTCGGCCTACGGATCCCGACTCAATTGTACCCTGCCTCACAAGTTCGTGATGCCCAATCTCGAAGCTTGTTTGATGGAAGTGCGTGCCCTAAAACTCACTTGGACACCTACACTTTGGCAATGAAAGCTAAGGGATGCACAAACCGGCGGTTGGCGGACTACTTGATCTCTCTTTGAAGTCGGGGGCTTTGAAATGGTTTTTCCGATTGCGGCTGAAGCTAGGGCTACTTGGGAGCAGATTACCGGTACTTTCACGAGATAAGTATAAAGCCAACTTGGAATGGGAAACAAACGAGTTGACTGCGGACAACGGTGCGGCGCCACGATGAGAATATTGGGGATTTCTATAAAAGGTGGAACAGAAGCTTAGTGAAATGGCCATTCCTCCCTCGACGAGGAGCGGTTAGACATCTTTCGGTCATGCTTGAAGCCGCATTTGAGAGCTTCCCTCGGTCACTTCCTACGGCTGACTTACGTGCAATGGTTAATTCCGGGGCTAAGTTCGAAAAGGCTTACAATCGGCGGCAAGTTGTTGCACACCTTACGAGATACTGGGTTTCTTCCACCTCCAACACGGCTCTGCCCAACCAAAAGGTAAAGAAGTGATTAGCTATGCGGGACGGGGACTATAACAATGCCACTTCCTTTGTTCCCAAGAAACTGATGCATCCGGATCCCGGCTCCAAGACTTGAGAAACTTTGGGATGCCTTTGAGTGATATCTTCGAGGTTTGGTGAGAGAAGGTTTGCTCCGGCCCTTGGAAAATTATCGGCCTAGAAACCCCAATGCTCCTTTGGATACCTCCAAGCATTGTGCCTTTCATCGATACCACGGGCACTTGACGGATGATTGCGTCCCCTGAAAAAGGCAATCCAAAGTTTGATTGAACAAGGGAGGTTAGAGGTTCTGAAGGGCCTAATACTATCAATAACCCGCTCCCCGAAATAACAACATGAATGTCAACATGATCGAGTTTGGTGGTTCAAGACTTGGGAACATAATGGAATTTGACTCACCCCTTTGCGAGGTCGATGAACCGGTCATCACGAGGCAAGGAAAATGGTTGGATTGAGCAAGAAGGCGACAAAGAAGTCCGGATGGGAAGACTGCGATAGCTCCGTCTCCGGCATCGGAGAATGGATGCATGGTCCAACAGCAAAGAGCGGCTAGACTAGGGGCTACCTATCTCTAAAATAGTCTTTTAGTCAACCTTCGTAGGTTCTAGTATTTTTCTTTCACCTAAGTCCATCTTGGACACTTGTCGGTTTTGTCCACCTCGAATGTTGTGGAAAGATAGCTTAACTATCATTTAAAATTTATATATATATAAGTCTTTCTTCTTTTCTTGCTAGACTCGAGACATCACTTGCACACCCACGTTACGCTTAATTGAAATGGTTTTATCCTAGATGATCACTTGTCTTTGCTCAACCACTAATTCTTTGAAATGATTAATATTTAAATTAATTGGAGTGAGAAAATCAATTGATATCCCTCTCAAATTGGGGCTTACCAACTCCCCATCTTGCATCTCATATGCTCACATCCCTTTCATCAGCCTCATCATCTCGTTGTTCGATGAATTTGCATGGATCTTTTCTCATTTAAAGCTTAAGCAAGCAATGAAGACTTAATCTCAGGTCATTCGGTAGGGATTGCGGTTGAAGCCTTTCACCCATAGGAAAGCCATTACCTCACCCTCACTAAACACTACCCTTTCATTTCAAGATCGGCATGTTTTGAAACCCTGTTTAGCCATCACCTTTGCTCCTTATTGAGAGAAGTCCAAGCAACGCCAAAGAAGTTAGCGTCGAGAGTCGGCGATGCATAAAATGTTCAAGTTGTGAAGGAAGGAAAGATAATTCTCAACTCCTCAAAGAGGCCTTCCGAATTCTCAAAAGAATGATTTTAAAATCCTCACAATCTCGGATATAATTCCAAGCTCATCAGGAAGCCTTCCAAAAAAAAAAAAAGAGAGGCTCTCCAATGATCAAAAAGGAGCCCGAATTCTCGCAAGTTCACAAAAGTTCTCGATAGCTTGGACTTCCTCTTATCATTACCTTAAACCAATCCCAAGCCATCCTCTTAATTTTAGAGGATACTCCCATCACCATTACCCTCGCCTTTGGCCAAGGTCAAAATTTGACCTCTCATCCTTAGGGGCAATCAATCTTCCCTGCCATAGATTTTCCAAACACATCCCTGCAAGCCAACCTCTCATCTTTAGAGGTTCAGTCAGCAAAAGGCCCAGCCGACCCCTCACTTTAAGAGGTCATAACTCCCAAAATTACCCGATGGCCGATCGAAGCCCGGAAACCCAGCTGCAATTCCTATCGGATAGCAATTTCATCGTAAAATCTAAATCAAATTAATGGTTCATTGCTTGCTTAAATTGGAATCTAATCCATTTTGGCTCAAAATTACCAATCAAAGATTGTGCAAATTCAAATTTGATTCATGTGAGCATAATTCATTTCTACTCCACAAACACTTGCCGTGGATGTCCCACTGGGGCTTCGCATCCGTGTCTTTCATGGACACTCTAAGGGGATATGTTATTCAATCCTCCAAATCCTCAAAATCCCCAAAGGTCCTCAGATCCTCGAATTTCAACATTCGTTCTCTTTTCATTCGGGATAAACCCGAACTACGGCGACCTGAGCTCTTCATAATGGAGGGAACGTAGGCAACCAGAAATGGTCCGGTCGAAATCACAAACAAATTTCAAAAAAAAAAATCCGTTCTCATCAAGGATTGTCCCTATACACTTTCCTCCCTTCCGAGCTTGATTCTCGATATCAGTTGGTTTTCTCCTTGTGATTAATCAAAATATTTGTTCATATCAGATTTAGGAGTTGAATAACCCGAACATTAACAAAGGGTTTTAAGCAGCCTTGTGATCATCATGAATAAGACAAGTTTTCAAGTGTCTCGACAAGTCTTCTCTCTCTCCATCATAGGAAATAGAGCCAAACACTGTCTTTTACGTCGGCGGGGGCTTCCATACACTTTTCCACACCTTGTGATGCTTATACTCTCTCAAAAGAGTCAAACCTAAAGCGAGAGTGTCATACACAAATTCGGGAGACATTCCCACCTTTCAAAAGATATGCCCCTGCACGTAAACATTTCTGAGTCTTGTCCAGTGGTGGTTGACTAAGGTCAAAAGATGGGTGCCTCCTCTGTAAGACTACTCTGAATTTCTTCACGCCGGGGCTTGCTAAGCGGTTCTCCCGGGTTCTCTGTATCGGCTCTTCAAGATGGGGCTTCTATAGTCATCTTTGGGTCCACATTCGGTTTTTCACTACGAGATAGATTCGATCTGTGTCGGATTATTTTCAGGATTGCTTTGCATTACCAATCAGATTGGGACTCTGCTAATGACAACGAGGTTATAAGATTGGGGCTTCGCCGAGTCGCTTCTTCAAAATCTGGACTTTGCCTACTCGGTTCTTCGGCCGAGGCTTTGCCGAAGAAGGGATCTTTCCTCGCTTTAATAGGATCCGGGGCTTTGTCAAGTTGGTCCTTTGGATCTGAATTTTATCAAGTCACAAGAAAGGTCTAGTCACATCAACAACTAGATTTTCGGCTTGAACTTGGTACATAGCGGCTTCCCATAGCATCGGAATTTAAGATGCAGGTTTCTCCCTGCATTAGCAATTTCATCAAATCATTCTCCGAACAAGGTTTCGGCCGAGGTCACTGACTCACCCAAATGAAAGAAGCTTCACTCATATCAACGTGCCCTAGAGCACATCGGCATCGGCTTCAAATGACCAAGATTGAGAGAGAAAATTCCAATCAAGACCCGGGATCCGAATCCAATCTCATCAAAATTGAGGTCCATGTGATCATTAACAAAACCTCATCAACAACCGCTGTTTAAATCGCGATCGAGGGCTCTCACCACTTGCTCAAAATCTGTTCCAAACAGTTTCCAGACACATACATCCCAATGCATCCCCTCTCATCACCATGCATCCCCACAAAAATCTCCCAAGGGCTCATGTAGCATGCAAAAAACTTGAATCAATAGGAGAAATCCTAAGTGATTGAAGATCATAAATCATAATTTCCCTGCCAAAAGCTTAGGCTAGGTGCATCTTCGAAAGCAAGTAAATGCATCATCTCGCGAACATACGCAGTGATACTCTCACAATCATTTTTGGTTCTATGCATGCATCTGTCATCATGAATGTCATATATGCATCTTCCTCTCTATTAACCAATGCAGGAATTCAAACGTGAAAGACCATCTTCCTCCGCCATTGAGACTTACCCTCAACAAGGGAGATATTTATCAAAGCTCAAAATTAATGGTTTCAACAAAATTGCAAGAAATCAAATCCCCCTTTTCGGCAAGAGATGATTCCGGGCAAAACATGTGCAGACCACCTCCAGTGTCTACAAATGGGTCAGGGACGCCAAGTTCTCAAATACAACTCGGTCAGGGACGCCAAGTTCTCAAATACAATTTGGTCAGGGACGCCAAGTTCTCAAATGCAAATCGGTCAGGGATACCAAGTTCTCAAAATGCCATTCGGTCAGGGACGCCAAGTTCTCGAATACAAATCGGTCAGGGACGCCAAGTTCTCAAAATGCAAATCGGTCAGGGATACCAAGTTCTCAAAATGCCATTCGGTCAGAGACGCCAAGTTCTCAAATACAATTCGGTCAGGGACGCCAAGTTCTCGAATACAAATCGGTCAGGGACGCCAAGTTCTCAAAATGCAAATCGGTCGGGGCCCAAGTTCTCAAAATGCAAATCGGTCAGAGACGCCAAGTTCTCAAATACAATTCGGTCAGGGACGCCAAGTTCTCGAATTGCCAATCAGTCAGAGACGCCAATTTCTCAAATACAGTTCGGACAGAGACCCCAAGTTCTCAAAGATGCATCAAGACTCCCAACACTATCAACTACCACAGAGCCCCGCAAATTGCTCTCCCGCAGGTAAACACAGCAAAGGTACGTTAGTCCTTCAACATATCTCAAAAATATGCATACACTCACAAATGTTGCATGATTACCCATAGCTTTAGCCATTCCTATCTCATAAATGACAACGTAAGCTTTAGTCAATCCTCGGGCGACTTCCCTAAAATAGTCAATCCTCGGGCGACTTCCCTAAAATAGTCAATCCTCGGGTGACTCTCCTAAGAGAAGTCAACCTTGGGTACAAAGCTTATAGCCTCTCGTTATCACCACCTCTTTGACGAACTATGTAGCCTACCATAGGTCCAGTCACTTGACCGATACGGTCACCCTTTTCCCCGATAGTTCTCGTAAGCCCGAATCTTCCCCAGCGAGAACACCTTCAAATAGTCTCCCTCAGGTACTAAACCTCGACTTAGAATCATACTCCTGAACTAAGTCCCCATTTAGGTTCATACTCCTGAACAAAACCTCGACTTAGAATCATACTCCTGAACTAAGTCCCCATTTAGGTTCATACTCCTGAACTAAACCTCGACTTAGAATCATACTCCTGAACTAAGTCCCCATTTAGGTTCATACTCCTGAACTAAACCTCGACTTAGAATCATACCCCTGAACTAAGTCCCCATTTAGGTTCATACTCCTGAACTAAACTCCAACAAAGGCTAACAAAATCCCCAGCGAAGTTAACGGAATCCCGTTTCTTTTCCCATAATCATCCATTTCCTCGGCAGCAAACATAAGACCGATCCCTTCAAATGAAGTCCACCAATAGACCATCTATCCCAAACCATCAAAGGGAAATCATTTCAAATCAAGGTTCGAGGCACCTAAGACGCCATCTCGAGGTTCGAGGCACCTGCCATCATGAAGGTTCGAGGCACCTAAGACGCCATCATTAAGGTTTGAGGCACCTAAAACGCTATCACACACAACACGAGGAAAGCGATAAATCGCAATCATCCCCTAATTCGACAAACCGAAGTCATTACCAGGGAGACTTCCCCAAAATAGTCAGATCTTAGGGCGACTTCCCCAAAATAGTCAAACCATAGGGCGACTTCCCCAAAAATAGTCAAACCATAGGGCGACTTCCCCAAAATAGTCAAACCATAGGGCGACTTCCCCAAAATAGTCAAACCATAGGGTGACTTCCCTGAAATAGTCAAACCATAGGGCGACTTCCCAAAAATAGTCAAATCATAGGGTGACTTCCCAAAAATAGTCAAATCATACGGTGACTTCCTCAAAATAGTCAAATCATAGGGCGACTTCCCAAAAATAGTCAAATCATAGGGCGACTTCCCAAAAATAGTCAAATCATAGGGCGACTTCCCAAAAATAGTCAAATCATAGGGCGACTTCCCCAAAATAGTCAAACCATAGGGCGACTTCCCAAAAATAGTCAAACCATAGGGCGACTTCCCCAAAATAGTCAAACCATAGGGCGACTTCCCCAAAATAGTCAAACCATAGGGCGACTTCCCAAAAATAGTCAAATCATAGGGTGACTTCCCAAAAATAGTCAAATCATAGGGTAACTTCCCAAAAATAGTCAAATCATACGGCGACTTCCTCAAAATAGTCAAATCATAGGGCGACTTCCCAAAAATAGTCAAATCATAGGGCGACTTCCCAAAAATAGTCAAATCATAGGGCGACTTCCCAAAAGTAGTCAAATCTTAGGTTGACGCCCTAAAATAGTCATTCCAGGGTCGAAAGACCCGAACTACGACTGGCTTGATTCCTCTTAAGGATACGTAGGTAGCCTATCATTAGGTTCAACCATCAGACCGAAAGTGGTCATTCCCATCCCTAGCAGAGCCAATGTATGACTCTAGCCACCTGACCGAAAGTGGTCATTCCTATCCCCAGCAGAGCCAATGTACGACTCTAGCCACCTGACCAAAAATGATCGTCTCCTATCCCCAGCAGAGTTTTCTTCCAAGCAATCGACTGCAGAACTCGCTCACCAGGTTGACATCCTAAAACAGTCACTCTAGGGTCGACGCCTGAAGATAGTCGGAAGACCCGAACTACGGCCGGCTTGATTCCTCTTAAGGATACGTAGGTAGCCTATCATTAGGTTCAGCCACTCGATCACTTGATCATCCTGTCAAATATGGAGCCTTACTCTTATCGACGACCCCTCTTCCTTTGAAAGCGCCGTCACCGAGGGGCTACTGTAAGTGCTCCAATTTGAGCTTGTTAGCATTTTCGTTAGAAAATTAACGGAAGTTTTAACATTCCTAACATTTCTAACATTTCTAACCAACCAAGGGTAGATTAGGGTTTGCCATTTAAAGATAAACCAAGGAAAGAATCTCAAAAAGCAAAAGAAATTGGAAAAATCCGAATTGGGCAAGTTGAAAAACATAAACTGCTGGATATTTGAATTTTATTCTTCTGTCCAAAGCACGGAGCGGCATTTAATGAGCGAGTGCACGTTTACAACCCAATCCGCGCGGACATGTTTGAAGTTCACGAGTGGCCTATAAATTGAACCCTCCTCTCTCGGTTTACACAACACAATTAGCTCATAGAAGCATTACGGCGAAAAATAGGGAGAAAACAGTGGGAATTCACTAGAATTGCCACCATTTTCTCTTCAATCTTTCCCAAACCCCACTCACTCAAAATACTTTCAAAACACTCTCATACATACTCTCATACATACACCAATCCAAGCTCAAATCACCCCTTAGGAGGAGGATTAGAGAGAAAACATAGAGGACTTAAGTGTTATCTACTTGTTTTCTCTTTGACCAACTCTATCATCAAACCCTAAACACATTCAAGCCTTGAATCCACCCAAACACAAATCCAAACACCAAATCTTGATACTCCTCAAGTCAAACACCAAATCTTGATACTCCTCAAGTCAAATTCCAAACCTAGGAAGATAGGGTGTCACCATTGGTAAAGCCCTCCTTCTCTAAACCCCAAAACTCCCTTTTAACTTCTTGTTCATCTTGTTCTCCTTACTTTGATTTACTTTATGTCTAATTTAACTTAAATCTTGACCTAAGATGGTCATCTTGAAGTTCATCTTCATGAATGACCATCTCAAATGGTCCACATTTTAAATCTCTAGTTGATTTTTCTCTTTAATTTCATCTATACAAAATTCCCCTTCCCAAGCAAATGAAATGCTAAAGTCCTAATGCACCCCAAGGATGGTTTGATATAGAAGATCACCACTAAAATGTCTAGTGACTACTAATCAAAACCTAGGGAAATGGGGACAAGCATGGATGCCAAACCCCCTTTAAAATCATGTTTTCCTTCTTGAGAAGTTGCTGTCCAGTAGCAATTTTCTAAGACCCCAGTCCATGGTCTAATTTTTTGGACACAGATAAACTTGGAATTTGGTGTTGACTACAAAACACTTTTTGTATCCAACATCCAGAGCTTTCCAGACATATTTTTACTTTATTTTTGACGTGAGTAAAACTCCATTTTTTAAATTTTCCTTTAAAGGTCAGTTCATCAGTCTGTGGAAATCCAGATTTCACATCTGAGATTTCCAGAAGGTTTTGGTCCCCCAAATCATCTCCAAAATGGGAAGTTCTTTTAAAGGAACCTTATTTAAGGTGTTTTGAACATTTTTCATTCTCGGACTTTTCCCAGATTCTGGAGTTTTCAAGCCCTAAAGTCCATTTCAAAATTAAGTGTCCACTGCCTTTTTCATTCTGGCAGAAATGGTTTCCAACTTCCAAAAATCTTTTGAGTACCAAAATTCAACGCAAAAATCACACCAAAAATCATGGGATCTGTCCAAAGTCTAATAAAGAATTCCCAATTTTTACTTTCCTCAGTTTCAACTTATTTTGGCCAAAGTAACACACACACACACACACACAAACAAATGATTTTGAATGTTTGGAAGACTCGTTTTACGAGGCATTCCGGGTGCACACTAACGTCCTTCCCGACGTGTAACGTGACCTCCGAACCCAAATCTCTTATTTCGGGCATTTTTCAAAGTTTTGGCCCTTAAAACAAAAATGGCGTGGCGACTCCGTTTGATTTCAAAAATCGGGTACATCACAAGAGTCAGCTTTCAGAGATGAAGAAGGTAGACCAAGGGAAGGCATCAAGGCCAAGAGCTTGCAAGCCCTAAAACGGTTGGCCTCCCATTATGTCATCCTAGGGAGCGACCTGTACAAAAAACGGTACCAGGGACCACTCCTCCTATGTGTCACCCAAGAAAGGGCCAGAGAGTTAATGACCGAAGTCCACAATGGTCCTTGTGGTCCTTATATGAATGCCAGAGCATTGATGCAAGTGATCCTCAGAATGGGTTACTACTGGATTTTCATGGAAACAGACTGTGTCCAGCATGTCCGAGCGTGCGACAAATGCCAACGGTTTGCCAACCTCAACCATCTTCCGCCTCATGACCTGTACTGCATGATGACTCCTTGGCCGTTTGCAACTTGGGGTATTGACGTGATAGGGAAGATAGCCCCGGCAGGAAGCAATGGGCATGAATTTGTGTTAGTGGCAGTCGATTACTTCACCAAGTAGGTAGAGGCCAAGTCCTATAAGGTCCTCATTTCCAGAAAAGTGGCCTAGTTCATCAAAGAAAACATTATGTATAGATATGGGGTGCCCAATGAGTTCATTTTAGATAACGGGTCACACTTCGAAGGGGACTGCGATAGATTGCTGTCAGAATTCAGAATCACTCGCCACAAGTCGTCCCCATATAGACCTCAGACCAATGGAGCCATAGAAGCCGCCAATAAGACGCTCGAGCGGATTATCCGAAAAATGGTCACTCGTGGTCGTGACTGGCCTGAGAAGCTGCATTTGGCACTCTGGGGCTACAGAACATCTGTCAGAACAGCCACAGGAGAAACTCCCTTTGCCCTAACTTACGGGATGGAAGCAGTGTTGCCAGTGGAGTTGGAAATTCCGTCACTAAGGGTCCTCCTGGAAAACAGTGTCAATGAAGTAGAATGGCTGCGTAGTCGGCACGATGAATTGGCTCTGCTCGATGAAAGAAGGCTAAAAGCCATGGAGCACACCCGAGCCTACCAGAGGCGAATGGCCAGGGCATTCGACAAAAAAGTCAAGGCCAGGGACATCAAAGAGGGTGATCTAGTGCAAAAAGTGAAGCCCCCCACCAGAGACAACCCCCTGGGAAAGTGGAAACCCGTTTGGATCGGCCCGTATGTGGTGCAGAAGATACTATCGGGAGGAGCAATGAAGCTTGCGGACCTGGACGGCAATCCTTTTGTCCACCCAGTCAACGGTGATAAGCTCCGCAGGTACTATGTCTGAAAATAAAAAAAAAAAAAAAAAATATGCATATATAAAAAAAAAGAAAAAAAAAATTAGTGCAAGAAGAGTAATGCCCAGCTAGGCTGAAAACCCAAAAAGGGCGGTCTAGGCAAAAGACAAGGTTGCACATAAAAAAAAAATCCTAGTACAAAAAAAAAAGTAATGCCCAGAGCCTAGAAATTTGAAAACCCAAAAAGGGTGATCTAGGCAAAAGACAGGATTGCACATAAAAAAAATAAAAAAAAATATTATTTAAGATAGTTCTTGAAATCAAGCAGAATGCAATTTTCCAATTATAGCCTCCACTCACTTATCACCATTCTCTCGACAAGAATTTCATGAATTATTATTTACAATTATTCCACTTGACTTTTAACCGTTTTAGATTGTAATCGAAAAAGCGGCCAACCATGAATTTATTTGCACCCGCGTCATCGAATGAAGAGAGATTGTTTTAAGATTGTAAGAAAAATTATTACAATAACACTGGAAAATGAAAGAAAAAAGAATAAAAACATTATACAAAATAAAAACTGTAAATCAAATCCTGAAAGTTGTCTGAGCCGTGTGTAACACACTTTCCTTCCTTAAGACAAATTCTCCCCCTCACCGAGTTGTGCTTGAGGTTATACCGGACGTTTGCCTTCCAAAGTATGAAACGGATTGACGGGACGATTCTTTGCCACGCTTTAGAACTTCCGGCGAACTGAAGATATGCCTGGAAAGTATCACCAGTGAATGCAAAATGTAGGAGGTCAAAGAAAAGGATTTATCACTATGCAGCAAATTGGAGAGAGGATAGATTGCTCGAAAATTGTGTGTTTCAATCTGTTTGTGTTCTCTCATTTTTATAGCTGCCAAGGACCAAAACTGATGATAGAGTTAATCTCGAAAATTAAACACGATTTAATTTCGTAATCATTTTGGTCTTGCAGTTACAACCTTTGGAATCAATTTGCCATCAAAGCAGGGCAGAAGTTACATATTGTTTCATTCATTGTAGGAGTTATTTTTGAATCAGAGTTTCAAAAAATATAGGAAAAGGTTGGCTAGCGCGAGTAGAGAAATTTGGAGCTACATTCGTATCCACAGGACGTGTACGCACATAAGTTTCGTAGCCCCAAGAACATTTGGGACGTTGATTTGCACCCCCTGCGTACCCGTGCGCTATAGAGAGAGGGAGAGAGAGAGAGAGAGAGAGAGAGAGAGAGAGAGAGAGAGAGAGAGAGCCTATATGCCACACAATCTTACTCCCTACTAAAGTGTAGGAGTGTATAAACTAGTCTCCTTTTACGTTCCCTTTCAATGTGGAATAACCACATTTCCAACTTCCTACCCACTTACTTTGAGCCTCAACATCTCATTCATACCCCAACCATTTTGGACAAATGAATATATGATTTCAATGTTCTTATGGAGTATAACACAAAACTACAATCAATTTGGTTATTGATAAACAACCCATTTAGGAAATAACTCATTATTTCTTTCAAATACACCCTATTTCCAAAAGATGATGGTGGGTGATGGTGAGTTGATGGCGGAATGGGAGAGAAGGAGAAGACTGGTGGAAGTGGGGTGGGTGATGGTGGTTGTAAATGGTGGTGGAGGATGGAATGGGGATGGCTGTGGCTTCGAAAGATGAAGAGAGGGGAAAGTGAGGTTGAGTGGGGAATGAATTGGACATAAACATGAATATTTGATGTTTTATTTTTTTTTTGATAATTTTATTTATTTATTTATAGTTTTTATTTTTATGATTTATTATTCATTTAAATATTATATTAAAAATTATAAAACTTTATAACTATGAAATTATAAAATTATGAATTATAAAAATATTTTGATTATAGACTCTTTATTTTTATTTTAAATTTAGATAATAATTACTTTATTATATTTTTAAATTTGATTATTTAATGTTTAAAAATAAATTTAATTTTCTACCCTTTTATTTTTGGGATTTTCATTAAACCCCCTTAACACACAAAGTCAATTTCAAATTTATCCATACCATCGATCATGTGCATGGCACATGGGAATTAACCGACTTTTTTAACGAATTTCGTTAAAAATCCCTTAACTAACGAAAAATTTACACATTGGGCCCTGATATGGCAAAAAAAATATAGTAATACCCCGTATAGAAGACCCCCTCGAGTTTAGGCACAAAAGTGTGTTAGACAAAATCTTACAATAAACATAAAAAGAGAAAAGAATTACAATATATTGAAATACAATTTACAACGTAAAATTAAACAAGGTGAAAACCGTAAGTTGATCGTCTTGACGTTGTACGAGTCGTGTTTAACACGCTATCCTTAAGACAAATATTCTCCCCCTCATCGAGTTGTTCTTGAGTTTGTTTTGGACGTTCGCCTATTAGGAAAAAACAGACGGACCGTACTATTCTTGTACACAAGAATATCCGGCGAATTGAAGCAATGATTGGACAAAATCACCATACCATTGTATTCTATTCTAGGAGGCCAAAGAAAGAAGAATAACAAATTTCAAAGGGAGAGGAGGAAGATTGATAGAAAAAAGTTATTTTCATTTGTTGTGGGTTTCTCTAGTTATAGCTTCAACAACCATGTGATAAATGCCCAATTAATCCTTGTATTAATATGGGAATCATTACTTTGTATTCATGGGGTTTTATTCCACTCCTTGTAATCACAAAACCCATGGTAATGATCCAAATTAATTCCTTAATTAATTTGGAAAACATGACAAATTAATAGTGTGGTTAAATTCTAAAAGTTACAATTTCAGCCCACCAACTTTGAGCTATCATATCTTTCTCATTCAATCTCAAATTGGATATCTATATATATCATTTCAATGTTCACATGAAGTGGAACATGAACCCACAATAATCTTTTTCAAATGACAAACGATTCATGTAAGGAAAATACACAATTTTCTTCACACACAACATATTTTTCCAACAATCCCCAACATGAAGGAAATTGATGACGAGTTTGGTGATAGAGTCCGGCAGACGAAAACTTGCATACGATATGTGTGGGAATTCTCATTGAACCTTCACTCGTACAAGCATATTTACTCTACTTGCAAGTCAATAGACGCGATGTTCTTGAATCGTTATGCATTTTTTGTAGCCATTCATATGCTTGACACAAGTATCGTCATAACATAGTTCAATTCTCATAGCTATGTTCATTCATGGCCCTGAACATTTTGCCTAGTTCTGTGAGAGGTTATAAGAATTGAGCCTTACACAATTCTTCTTGAAGAGGCCCCACTCCTCTCTCACATAGTTGATTTCTTAAAGGTAACCCGTATTACCACGCTCAAATTTTCGATGTGTAAGAATCATTAACAGTCATAGACTTATCCTTGTCATTTCAGGATGTCACTAATAGGAATGGACTTGGGGTTAATCCCCCCACGGTGATGCTACAAGTCTTTTAACAGTTAGGTGGTTCCATTGAATCTAGTTATTGGGATCTCCAGTCATATAGATTGGGTTTTTCGCTGTGTTTAACTTTTAAGAGACTTAACTCCCATTCCCCTCCGAATTTATAACTAACTCTCGATTTAAACCTTTGGTTAACGGATCCGTTTATCATTTGACCTCAAATAGTCAAATTAGTTGGGAGTAGTTGTCTAATGGTATTATGTCTTGGACATATATGTCTAGACTACAATTACATATATGTCTTTTCAATTATAAATTAACTTTAGCAATATAACATATTGCTAACACAAGCTTTATCCATTTGATAATGTTAACTCAAATTCATTTAAATCTCAGCTATTCCATATTGATCCTTTCAAAAGATTCAAGAATATCCACCTAATTACTTGTTTAACAACGAGTCCATTAGTTTTTCTTGAATTTGAATCAACACTCAAATTGACTAGAATTTTCCTTAGTTAACATATCGTTTTTTATTTAATTAACAAAGTGACGTAGTAGTCACTCTTGTTTAAATCCACACAATCAAATATTTGATGTCGTTATCTTTATACATGTCTCAAGTTAAACAATTACTTTACAAACTAGCACATTTTCTTATATGATACATTTCTTGAACCGTTTCAACACTTTGATATATTTTATTCAAAGTATCATTTATTCACTTTCATGAATTTGAAATCAATACTTGATTTACATTGATTTTATTTTCTTTTGATTTTTATGTATATTCAAAGTTATAGAATCATATATAACAAACCAATATACACAATTGTTATAAACATAACTTTTGAAACATAATCCACCATTTAGTAACCAATTTTAATTTCTTTGCTAATTGAACTTTCTACTTTGTGAAGCACAAGACAAAATCTTACAATAAGCACAAAAAGAGAAAAGAATTACAATATATTAAAATACAATTTACAACGTAAAATTAAACAAGGAGAAAACCGTAAATTGATCGTCTTGATTTTGTCTGAGTCGTGTGTATCACACTCTCCATCCTTAAGACAAATTTGCCCCCTAACCGAGTTGTGCTTGAGGTTGTTTTGGACGTTCGCATTCCAGGATAAAATGGACGGATCGGGCTATTTTTACACACTAGAATATCCGGCGAATTGAAGCAATGGTTGGACAAAATCACCATACCATTGTATACTATTCTATGAGGCCAAATAAAGAAGAATAACAAATTTCAAAGGGAGAGCAGAAAGATTGATGGAAAAATTTTGTTTTATTTGTTGTGGATTTCTCTAGTTATAGCTTCAACAACCATGTGATTAATGCCCAATTAATCTTTTTATTAATATGGGAGTCATTACTTTATATTCACGAGGTTTTATTCCACAATTTGTAGACCTAAAACCCATGATAATGATTCAATTAATCCCTTAATTAATTTGAAAATCATTACACATCAATAGTGTGGTTAAATTCTAAAAGTTACAATTTCAACACACCAACTTTGAGCTATTATATCTTTCTCATTTAATCTCAAATTGGATATCTAGATATACCATTTCAATGTTCACACGGAGTGAACCATGAACCCACAATAATATTCGTCAAACGACAAACGATTCATGTAAGAAAAATACACAATTTCCTTCACACACAACATAGTTTTTCAACAAAGTGTAATTTGCCCATATAATAAAGTAGAACCAAGTTTGATCAAATTTTCAGGAAACTAGGCCTGAAATATTAAATAACAATTTAATTAGCATTTCTCAACAAAAGACAGAATACAACATGTTGATAAATAGCACAAAATTACAGCCCAACTCTCATCCACCCACAATCAATGTCATGGAGAAAAACAGGAATAAAACAAAAACAAGAAAAAGGAAAAAAAGAAAGAAAGAAAAAAAGAAGGTTAGACCATCTGCAGCTTAGTGGTCTCCATTCTCTCCAACAATCCCACAATCTCAGCTTGCATTCTCATCCTCATCTTGTAGTAATCACAATGTGCATTCTCTGAGTTCTTGAGCTCATCAAGTTTCTTCCTCCTCCCTTCCTCAGTTTGCTGCAAACACAGCTTAGCTAACTTCTCAGTGTACTCTTGTTCCAACTTTTCACTTTTTATTCTAACCATTCTCCTATACCCATCTGCATCTTTTCTCGCTTCATCAGCCCGGTTCTGGAACATTCTAGCTTCTGCTTCCTTGACCCGTACAAGACTCTCCAAGCTGTCGAAACCGTCTTTCTTGGTTGACTTTACTGACCACTCGTCTTCAATGATCTTTTCGTTCATTAGGGGTGGTTTAAGATCATTCTGATGGTGATCGTGTGGTTGTAGTGTATCCCGCCTTCCGCTTGAGGACCCCATGTTGTAGAAGGAGGTTTTTGGAGGGAGAGGTTTTAATGAAGGAAGAGAGGCTGCTGCTGCATCTTTTCGAAGGGTGGCTTGAATTGTTGTCGTGTTCTTTGAGGGCCCACTATTAGAGACGGGAAAGTCGGATGCCAAATTTGTGTCTATTTATAAAAAAAAAAAAAGGGCATGGAAAAGTATTAGAGAGATATATTTGGGGTTTGTGAATAATAATATGGTGAACATATAGCTTAAAGTGCATAAATAATGTTGGAAATATACAGTTTAAGGAAAAGTTAAGACTTGGGATATTGTATGCAAGGGTTTCCACTTTATCTTCTAAAATCAATGACTAACTAATGACAGACTCGTTTAAAAGAGCAAGTCCATTCAGATTAAGGTTACTGGTCAAGACTATTTCAAAAGCACGGTCAAACTCTTGGATTGTTCAGCTGATACTTACTCCGTATTTCCTCCGTATTTCCTCCGTCCCAAAAATTGAGTGTCCCTTTCTTGAGGCATCCATGTGTATGGATCATTAAAATGGCCTCAACGTCAACTACCTCATTTCAGCATTAAACATAGAATTTGAATATTCAATTGGAGGACCATGAGAGAACCTAACAATTCAGTGACAACCAATTATATAACTCTAGGAGTGCATAAAATTCTGCTATCCATAACAAGATATAATTAAATACTGTAATAAAAATATAATCAGGGTTAATGACACATTCAAAGTGGGACATGGTATAAGTCCAAGAATGCAAATTCAGGTAGACAGAATCAGGGGCGGAGCCAGGAATTGCCCCAGGTGGGGGCAAGATTTCACGGGGGTTCGGGGGCAGCGCCCCCGAAAAAATTTTTCGGGTCGGACAAGTAAAAAATGGGTCGGATCCATGAAATACAATGTATTTTAGTTAAAAATGTAAAGAATTAAAAAATGGGAAAAGCCTAACTAATTAATTAAGATTGAAAAAATGTGAGGAAATTAGGAGAAAGAGAAAAACAAAACTGTTAAGAAAAAGAAATGGACGGAGAGAAAGAGAGAATAGCAAAGATGGAGGACAAATAAAATTAATTGAAAATGTAGGTAGCAGGGCTCGAACATGGATTTGAAAGGAAACACCAAAGGCTTTAACTTCACCCTTCTACCGCTGAACCGCACCACTCACTGGTGTTAATCTTGAAGTTAATTATATATATACATATATAAAAAAAATATGGGGGGGCAAAAAAATTTTTTTCCACTGCATTTCCGCCGTGGGGGTCGAGTGCCCCCCCTGGCTCCGCCCCTGGACAGAATTATCATCGGAAGCCCTGAGAAACGGATTATTTCAAAGCTGTAAATTCCACCCCACTGCACATTTTCAAACTACCTAGAATCTCTGACCTTTTACCTCTGACTATAAGCCAATTAATTACTAGCAATGATCAGACGTGCCCTTGCCCCCTTTTCCTACCTTCCCTAGGATTTATCGTAACTAGTGGCAGCTCAAGGACTCGAAAACTGATAATTGCCTGAATCTCCCGGAAGAAAAAAAAAAGCTTCTACGCTTACATTACATGCAGTTCTAAAGTAGAATGTGAGAAAGAAATGCAACACAACCAAGAAACAGAAAATGACAGAAGCATATGTTGAAGCGAGAGATTACTGAGACCTGTGTTTTTCCAGTTACCAACATACTCGTAACTCAGTTATCATTACCAAGTGCCAACAAGGAACAAAATTGTTGCATCTTAAGACCAGGTCTGATTTCTCATTCAATTTACCATGAGATACAGAATTTACCATGAGATACAGAACGTATACTTGAAACATCCAATTGATTGAACAACACCTACCATTATACAACTAGATGGCTGTATTATTGAATATCCCAAAAATGACATTACCTGTAAGTACTATTGTTTCTTAAACTTTATATCATCATCGAGGTAGCAGCTTGCAACTAAAACTGAAATAAACTTACAGACAGAAGAATTATAATAGTGGTATTTTGAAATTTATACATTTTCAACTACTATACTCCTTTTGTACCGACGAAAGGAGTCACAGCCATTGTGGTTTGTCTCAAAAAAATAAAAAAAAAAAAGTTTGGATTTCTTTAATATGATGTCAACGAAAACATGACAGAAACCATTCATGATATGCAGAAATGTACTATCATTATTTCCAACGAAAATGAAATTTAAAGAAACAATAATTAGCATCTGTGAAAACTAGCTCCCAACAACAGGTCACTCTCTATTTCTCTTTAACTATCAGTAAAACCTAATAGAAAACTAGCACATCCCTGGATATCAAAATTCATTACTCCATGCTTAACACATCCCTATGAAAAAGAGCTATGGTTTTGATAGAAGCTTGTAGTAACTATCATACTTATCTATTATCTCTATACTCCCTCCGTCCCGAAATGATCTTCCTACTTTTTTGTCGTCAACACGAAGGTAATGTGAGCAATAATTTTAGGTTGTTTTAATTATCCAAATGAACATTTAAAAATTGTTATTGATAGTATTTATAATGGTGTATGAATAACAAGTTTTAATTTTTCATTATGATAGTTAAATTAAGCTAAATTTATTGCTCAAAGTATATTCATGTTAACGACAACAAAAGTGGGAAGATAATTTCGGGACAGAGGGAGTATTTGAAAACAAACCTCAAGGAATACTGTTTCTTCCAATCTGAAGTTCTTAGCCAAAACAAAAAAAAAAAAAAAGAAAGGAAAATAGTTACACTATCAAATGAATGTTTATTTTGAGTTCAAGAGAAGCTTAAGAAAGTTGACATCTAAGCATTTTCAGTAGCATATACACATAAATATCCATACTACATCATGAGCTTAAGTGTAAACTAAAGCATGATGATTGGCAAGGAGGATTGTAACTTCACCAAAACATGGACATTCATTTCGGGACGGAGGGAGTATGATTTATGATATTACTGCTTAACTTGTTTTAACACACTAATTTGCTCTTTGATCAATGCCTAAATATAAGAGCAGAGAGTTTTTTATTATTAACATATAATGATTTTTTATCTGAAGTAATCGGGTACATGTCCAGGTAACTGATAAAAGTAGAAATGGTTTAACGATGCATTTGACTGAGAAGACAACTCACCAAATTGGGTCATGTGTGTGTGTATTATTGCACTTCTGTGCACATCATGATTTCTAGTTGTAGTTAGGTAATGTTTTTCCTATTCCTTAGTTAACATCTAACATTGCAGCTTTAGATGGCCACAACCCTGAATCCATAAATTAATAACTGTAAATTTTGTTCATGCAAAGAAGCAAGCAGACAGAAAAATATTAGCAAGAAAGATGTGTGCAATTCCAAAGATATAAGAGCGCTCTTTTTACCGATTTGGTGTCACAAGAATTAATAAATCAAGATTGAGGGTTAACAGGGTAAGGAGACTTGGAGCTGATACTTACAGTTGAAGAAGTTGAGGATGAAACCGCAAACATCTGAAGGAGACATCACTTTGTTATCAAGCTTCGATAGAAGCTCACCAGCTTTCACATGCAGCTCCTTACCTTTGAAATCTTCACTCCCTCTAAAGATTTTTCTTACACAATCAAGCTCTTTCATCAATGTATCAGGATGCCATTCTTTTGCACAAGATAAGAAAACATCCTTAACAAACCCAAACATCTCTGATGCATGACCGCAGCAAAGGCAATGAAATTGCATTTCTGTTGTTCCTTGTGGGCCCTTCAAGCTAGGACCCGGCCTTATTAGATTCTTCTCAATACCACAGGCAGCATGAGACCAATGGGAACATACATCGCAGCCAACCCAACTGCAAGTGTTGTTTGCACAGTCAAAGTTGAGGCATACTGGACACATGCACTCACTGCAGAATCCTTTCTTGGTTGAGCAAATCTTGCAGTCACAGTCTTCAACAGGCAATAATCTCTTGCAATTAACATTTTTACACTTCTCGAATAAGAAAATTTCCACCAGATCACCTGTGGGGAGACGATTTGTGCTAGATAAAAAGCTCACCAGACCCATTTTTATTGCGACCAAAACTTCAAGTTGGTTTTTATTCGACTTCAGGAGTGTTTCCTTGGTCAGGTCAGATCTTCTTTCCAACCGCTTCTGTAGACCTACTAATTCCTCCCTCTTTTCAGGCATAGTAATGAGGTTCTTTAAGTACTCCTTTGTGGATTCAACCGTTTCATCAGTAAAGTCCTGAACTATTTGAGCCATGGTAGGAATAGACTCGGACACAATTTCTCGAAGAATCCTCTCAGGTCTTGAAAGTTTACGCGCTCTACCACCATCTAAACCCTCCAAACCTCTCATACTCTCAGAACCTCGTCCTCTTGAATCACCAGATTGAGTACCCATCCCTGGCCTTGCAGGCAGTTCAGATGGGAAAAATGACACATTGTCAGAGCTTGTTGCAGGTCGATTACCTTGCATCATAGACAATATCCCACTGCCAATATTTGAAAAAGCGACCCCATCTCCTACTGGCCTAAATCGACTATGAACTGACCCATTAGTACCCTCTCCAGCATTCCATATTTGATCACTATCTCTTCGATGACTCCCCATTGAATACTCATAATTCTCTGTGTGGCTAAGCGAGCAGCTGGGGTTATGTGAAAATTGGTGGGAATACGAAAACGAATTTCCAGAAAAATCGTTGGAATATGTGGTCATGGTGTTAGTAGATGGTGCAAATGACTCGCTCCTACTGAGCCTTTGCCTTGCAGAGGGCTCACCATTTTGGATCGGATTTAAAGAGAGCGAAACATCAGGTAAAGCTAATGAAAGATTAAGAGTTTCTAATTTGGGCTTCTTATCTGGACTCTCTCTATTGAAATCATCATCTTCGACCTCCCGCTTCGACGAATTTCCCTTCATCTCATTCATTTGCAAAAAATCTCTCTCTACCCATCTAAACTCATCCTGATTATTATTATGATTCTCAGAAACTACTTCCTTTCCTTTATAAGTCAATTTCTCAAACGAATTCAACAAATTTTTCCCATTCTCTGAAAACCCTAATTTGGAATTATCACAAAGATAGCTCAAAGTCAATTCCTGAGAGCCAGAATTCCCATATCTAGAGAGTTTTGACTGGGACCCCTCCGAATCCCCAAGAAAATCGATACCCTTTTCAGGAAATCCAATATTCTCATCAGGGTTCTCTTTAATTTCCCGAGAAATCGGCTCTGTGTTAGAGTTCTTGGCTTGGGAGGAGCTTTCCCCTCCTCCATAGCCACCACAATCACTAGAACTCTCTTTCTCCTTCACCATTAATAATCAAACAAGGAAAAAAACACACAGATCAGAAGTTACCTGATTCAGAGAAGACACAAACAAGTTAAATTTTCTTCAGCTCTGGTTGCGTTGAATATTTCAGAAGTCCATTGCAAAGCACTTTTTCTTTCTCTCTCCTCTCTCTCTCTCTCTCTCCTTGCAACGGCTGAAATTTGGTTTTCACACTGAGAGATGCTTTAGCTGAGATTACCAAATTGACCCCAAAATCGACGCGTGAATTATAAATTTGCAAATGGGAAATTGCTTTTTGAGGGGTCCAATGCGATGTGTTTTTTATTTCGTGGAAATGTTCTCCTCTCCAATCGACCATATTTGACTTTCTCATTCAAGGTCGTTATCTAGGGAGGAATTAATATGTTCTATTGCAATTTTGACCTAGTTTTATGTTAAGATCTAATTTTAAAATCTGTTAAATGACAAAATTAGTCATTCTATTTTTATGAAACTTTAACTAGTGTTACTCCTATTCGATTATTTGATGTACGCGCTTAAAAAACAAAAATTGAAACAAATGCAACAGAAAATAAAAATATTTTTATATTTATAAAAAACTTTTTTAAAACTACATTGTCAATACAAAAATCTATATTTAAGGCATACATATTTTGTACACATTTATAACATGCATTATTATACCCGAATTCCTATTCCATTAAATAATATTCACGTTTGACGTCCTTTTTTCAATGTTATGAAAGTTGTAAACTGATGCTGCAAGAATCGTGCTTATTAATCTCCGTCCAGCCGCAAGATTGATCACCTGGCTTCTTTGACCTGAAAACAGAACCCACGGCTAATCGAAATGGTCTCCGGCGAAGACCCTCGAGCGTGAGAGTAAGTATGGAGTATTTGAGAGCTTATAAATTATAAAGAACAATGTATTCCTAATAATAAATAGCAATTACCTTGGAACGGTTGATATTGTGAAGTATTTATAGTTGTTTATGAGAGTTGTCATTGTATTGGGATTGCATCAGATCCCTAGAATCATGGATCAGATTAGCATAAGAGATTGTGTCCACATATAACTCCTGATTTGTAGGAAGTTTGTTATGAAAAGAATTGTAATCGTAGTAAGACTCTGTAGGTCGACGTATTCTTCGATAGGTCGAGGTTGCCTGTTGGATCTAGATCGACCTGACTGAATAATAGGGTCGAATGATACCTGAATATAATCTAGATCGTATGTCGGACGATAGCTAGGTCGGACAATGAGCTAGGTCAACTGATCTTTGACGATGGGCCTTGGGCCTTGTAATGATTGGGCCTAGCT
This sequence comes from Adenophora triphylla var. japonica, assembly GCA_022495995.1. Lineage (NCBI taxonomy): Eukaryota > Viridiplantae > Streptophyta > Magnoliopsida > Asterales > Campanulaceae > Adenophora > Adenophora triphylla. The sequence continues at coordinate 692,765 of JAFEMH010000401.1, forward strand.
CACTGAGAATGTGGTGTCAATAATATATAAACAACTGGGCTTGCTCGTTGGGCCTAGCCCGTCACTTTTATTCCGTTCATAAACATATATTTTTGATGTAAAACATAATTATCGCGTATTGAACGTGATACGTGTAATTTTAGTTAAGATAATTTGCTTATAGAGCCGCATAATTTTTATTGAAGATTGGAGAAGAGTAATTTATCGTAGTTTTAAGTCTCCCAATCCTTCAACTGCAATTCAGAACTCTTCACTACAATAATTTTTCAAACAAATAAAACTTTTGAAACTCTCAAGCATAATCACTTTCAATTTCTGATAATCATTTTGTTTTTAAATCATACTTAACTTTTACCTCCACGTTTGATTTTTACATACTTCGTAATATTACTGTTAGATAATATTCTTAAGATTTATGTACATAAATTAATATAGTAGTACTATATTCTTTGTCCCAAAATAAATAAATAATTTTAATTTTGTTTAAAACCAAGAAATTTTTTATTTTTGGACTGTCACTAGTTAACGAATTCTATTTTAAAGATATACTCTCTCCGTCCCGCTAGTAACCGCACTAACACTGTTTGCGCGAAAATTAAGAAATATGATATTTTAATAAAAAGTACACAAAGTGGGAGGGATTAATAATGATTAATAGAGATTTGACTTTCAGTCAAATCTCCTTAATCCTTTCTTCCCTCCAACTCATTTCAAACTTGCTGTCACTGTAACAATTACTGTAAGTTCACAAATTCACATTTTTACATTAATAGAAGGAGATCAAAATACAAACCAAGTTCATTCTGAAAACTTAAAATTGGAGCAAAAAAAAATCAAATTACATTTTGCCTCCACTTCTTCCCTCCTTTTCTTCCCTACTTAAGACCACCTATTCAAACAACTGTAGAAACAGTCATTAGTTTCACACTACAGCTTCAACAAAAAATGATCAGAAAAAACATGAACAATGAAGAAAGAAACTGCTTGGCCCAGTTTCTGTTATTGAAGGCTGAAGACGGAGTTCTTTCAAGAGGCTTGCCTACTGAAGCATCTACAAAGTTTGGAGTGAGCAAAAGGACTGTTTGGGCAACTTGGGTTGAAGTTCAAAAACAACAAGCACTTGGAGTTCCTATTTGTCTAACAAACAAAAAAAACCAATCAAAGAGGTAAGAGAGTTCATTTAGATGTTGAGAAAATGAAGACTATTCCCTTTTCAAAAAGAAATACAATACGAAATTTAGCACATGAATTGGGAGTTAGTAAAAGCACAATAGGGAGGTGGAAAAAAGATGGTGAGATCAGAAATTAATCATCATCGAGATATGCCAAATTCACACACTAGTTAACATGCCAAATTCACACACTAGTTAACAAACTACCAGCTCACCAATTCAGATCCAAGATAGACTATGTTTTCATCACATAATTTGAAATAAGAAAACAGATTCATCATTTCACACACAATACAATTGTTCCAAAACCCTAATCGTATTTTTAGCAACTCCCAACATCATTTTGAACATAAAATAAAGAAGAAGTAAAGAAATGACCTTCATAGTTACTGGGTATCATCATCCCTTTCTTTTGAGAAAGAGTCAACAAAGTGAGAGATGGACAAAACCTCATACGAGCAGGAATAAGATGAGTTGGACCCTTTGGACAGAGCTTTCTTCCTCAACGTAAATTTGTTTTTTGAATGCCAACCGATGCGTTCCTCGTATTCTTTCTCAAAGGCCTCGTAATCCGCTTTTGACGCACGAAATTGTGGGGATGGTGGCGTCTCGGCAACTGGCCGGGTCGGCCAAAACTTTCTCCGGCACGAAAATGTCGGCCAAAGAAGGAGAGACGGACGACGACGACAGAAATTGTGGGGATGGTGGCGTCTCCGGCCCAACTGGGTCGGCCAAAGAAGCACCACCCCGATCTACTTCGTCGTTCAACACTAAATCGGGAGTGGAAGAAGGTATCTCAGATCTCTCAGAATTTGTAGGATTTTTGGTTAAAGAGGATAGATCCATGTAGATCTAGGGTTTATGAACGGAGCGGCGGAATTGGGGATAAGGAAGATGGATGAAGATAAGAAGATTCGTGAATGAATGAGAGAGAGAGAGAAAGAAAGTCTGGCTTCTTTCACAAATGTGGTTGAAAATGAATTGAGAATAAGAGAGAGAGAGAGAGATAGGGAGAGAGAGAGAGAGAGAAAGAAAAATTGTGTGGGTGAAATAAATTTGGTTAGTGAAATTAAATTGGGTAGGTGAAATTAAATTGGGTGGGTGGAAATTAAATTGAATTAGGATTAGTAATTAAGAGATTAGTGGGTTTTTTGGTGGGGTATGGTGAATATATTATTAATATAAAGTTTTCTTTTTGGGAGAGTGCTGTTTGTAATGGGACGCCCAAAAAGAAAAGTGTGCGGTTTGTAGCAGGACGGAGGGAGTATATGTAAAGAGTAACTCTGTGAAAAACTAGTTTTTTTTCAAAATGTTATAAAAAATTAGTTTTCAGAACAGATCATCACTCTTATTAGTTAGACTTGAGTAGGTCTCCGGAGAAACGCGTTTCTCCATAAGTTATGGAGAAACATGTTTTTCCAAAGGTTCTGGATATCAGTCTCAAAGGTTCTGGATATCCAGAACCCTTTGATCATGATATCCAGAAGTTATGTTATAATGAGACCAACACATACCAACTTTCTGGTCATGGCCTTCACTTTTTTCTGGATATACTTTTCACTGGTTTCTGGATATAGATTTGGCTAAGGTCATGGTCAATACAAAATTTCTGAATATCCTTTCTCTTAATTTCTGGATATACTTTTTAGTGATTTCTGAATATATATACTTGGTCAAGGCCAAAGGCCAAGGCCATGGGCCAAGGCCAAGGCCAAGGGGCAAGATCAAGGGCTAAGGCAAGGTCATGAGTAATACAAATTTTCTGGATATCAACTTAAAAAGATTCTGGATATCACTTTCAAAGAGTTCTGGATATCCAGAACATTTAATATTGATATCCAGAAGCCTTTTGAAAGTTCTGGATATCCTTTTAAAATGTTCTGGATATCATTTCAAAAGGTTCTGGATATCCAGAACATTGAATGTTGATATCCAGAATTTCAGAATTCACTCAAAATCAATCTCATTAGAATCAAATCCACCCAACATAACCAGAAATTTAGAATTGCCCAGAAATTTAGGATCTAGAAACAAGGAAAATGGCGTAGATGGGTTTGGATAAGAGCTCAACCGTGAGGAATTAATGGAAGGAATTAGATTGTCTTCTGGGTGGAGGGAAGACGATGAGGAATTGAGGGAAGAAATTGAGTTGCCGGCGACTTGGTTTAGGGGGTAGCGAACGGTGAGGAGTGGATTGAGGAGGAATTAGATCGGTGATGGGCGTGGCCGGCGTCGCTTTGGGGCGAGAAGGATCTGGTGTGGGTTTGGCCGGAGAAGGAGAGCTCAGGTGAAGGTGAGGATGTAGGGAGAGAGCAATGGTGATGGAGCCTCTGCGTTTAGTGAGAGAGAGGCCTTCTTTGCGTCTAGTGAGAGAGTAGAGAGAGAAAGGCTCGTTTACGTTTAGAGAGAGATAGAGAGTTGTGAGAAGCTCTGTGTTTTTATTGTTTTCGCCGCCCGTAAAGAAATCTAGAGAGCACCGACGGGAACGATGGAAAAAACCCGTTTCTCCATAAATTATGGAGAAACACGTTTCTCCCTAGATTTTGGCGTTAGACTTAGTGTTTTAAAACTAGTTTTTTTTTTTCGTATGTTACGAAAAAATTAGTTTTTTTGCAAGATTTTGGCATATGTAAAATAGTAATATAATTCTCCTTCTATCTCAAAATAAATGATTAATACTTGTACTTTGCACTACATTGATTTTTCTCTTTTTTATTTCCTTTCTTACGTGAGAGTGGACATATTTTTATAAATATAATACTCCCTATTTTTATAAATATAATACTCTCTCCGTCCCATCCAAGTATGCATCATTGACAAAGACACGTCGATTAAGAAATATTATTAAGATAATGAAAATGTGTGGTAGAAAATAAAGAGAGAGAATGAGTGGAGTAAATAGTAGGTTGGTTGAATAAATTGTGTGGTGGAGAATGAGTGGAGTTAATGAGTGGGTGGGGTAGGGAGAATATAAAATATTAAAGGACATACCATTTATGGTAATTTACACTGGGCTGGAACGGACCAAAAGAAAAATAAGTGTACACTGGACTGGGACGGAGGAAATATACTTTTTAAACATTAGTTAAAAGTTAAATGCAGGCAGATCAAACCTTTTTTGAGTTATTTTTTTTTTATCTAAGTCACCCATTATATGTAACTTTTTTTTTTATATATGAAGTTATTTTCACTGTTATTATTATTTACAATATTTTTTTAATATCAAGCCCATACAGTTTCAAAATCCTGAATTTGCGTCCAATTAAATGTATAATTGATATTTATAATTTACCTATATATACATATTATATTTTTCCCGTATTTTTACATAGGTAATTTTGACTTTGAATCATATCATACATGTTATATTAAAAATACGAAATATTTATATTTCTTTTTTTATGCTATATTTTTCGACATATTTTTAGAATAAAATTCGTAATATAATCTTATGTATCCCATTTCATTTATTTTTCGGCCTGTATATTACTAACTACTCCCTCCGTTCCACGTCAATTGATCTACTTTTTTTTTTGGATGTCCCATTTCAATTGATCCATTCCATAAATGGAAAGTTTTCCATATATTTATACCCTTATCATCTCCACATATTTACAAAAAAATCAATTATTAACTTACTATTCCTCCCACTCATTCTCTCTCCTATTAAATATTTTTAACTTTTACATTCTCTCTCCTATTTCCTACCACACATTTAACTTTTATATTCTCTCTCCTCTAATTTCTATCCATTTTATTCATTTTTCTTAAAAATCGTGAAATTCACCTCGGGACCAATTGAAGTAGGACGGAGGGAGTATAATTTAAGAAAAGCTAAAATTTTGTCGAGAATTTTAAAATGACAATGGAATTAGCCGCACTTATAGTTGAATTCAAGTACTCCCTCCGTCCCGTCCGACTTAGGACGTTTAGATTGGGCACGGGGGTTTAGGAAAAAGTGTAAGTGGGTGGATGTTGTGAGTATGAAAAGTGATGTAGGTGAGAGAAAGTGGGGTAGGGAGTAATGAGTGAAAATTTGTTGTGAGTGTAAAGGTGAATCTCATTAATAAAGTACTTTTCATTTTGGGGTTGTCCTAAGTCGGATAGGACACCCAAAATGAAAAAATATCCTAAGTCGGACGGGACGGAGGGAGTTTAACCTTACCCCCTCCCACTCCCAAACAAAATTTCCATTTGTCTCACTTACATAACTCTAGACAAATAACCAAACCTCCGACAAATATATTTTATCCCAAAAAACAAAAACTACAAATAGATGTGAAACGAAAATTTAGTTATTCAAATGAGTAAGTTTTGCGAGAAATCAGTTTCTCCATAAATTATAAAAAGTCCAATTTTTTTCAACTTGCAAATATTTGACGAATTTAAGAGCAGTTTAAAAAAACAGGACTTTTTATAACTTAGGGAGAAACTAGTTTCCCCCAAAATATTGTGTATTCAAATATGGATTTTATTTTTTTAACCGTAAAATTTGCATATAATCTCCCCAAAAAATTCTCAACTATATCTATATTCTCTTTATCAATTTCGATTTTCTTTTTTAAATCTCATTCTAAAGCCTTGAAATAAGCACTCCCACCCAACAACTTCTCAAACATTCATTATTCATATTTAAAATGCCGATTACCGATTTCTTAAAAAAAAAACTATAGAGAACAATAATTAATTTTACTTTTTTTTTCAAGACTATAATATTTTTTTGAAAAACATAGACTTTTTATACGTAAAATATGATCTTGGAAAGAAAAGGAAAAATGTCTTCTAAATAAAAATAGACTATGTTTTAAATTTTAAAAATGACTCGGTACTCATCCCCTCCGTACAATTTCATTTCATCCCCACTACATGAGACCCCAAATTCTTTCTTCTCCATTAAGTGTTTGTGATAGTTATTAAATGTGAGTTGTTTTGTGAGTGCATGTGCTATTGATTGTCTATTGATTATTGATTGTCGATTCTGTGTTAATGACATCAGAAATTTTAATAAGTATGCCTACTTAAAACAGTAGTAATATGTTGATACATTTTGGAAAATCCTTCTTAAATATAACGTTATTGATGGCATAGTTGTCAATTTCGTTACGGAAAATGCACCGATTTGCTCATTGGAACGATACGTACATGTATCAAAATATATTGATGTACCATATTGGGTTTACCGCAGTTTTAATTTTATTTTTATTATTTGTAATATATTGACACATTTGACAGTTATTTAACATTTTTTTTCACAATCCAATAAAAACATCTTTCATATACATTTAATAAAATAAAATTTATGATTATAGTTAAAATTTGTAAAATATTTTTTTTTAAAAGAATTTTTTAAAATTTTAAATTTTTTTTTTTTCATTTCGCCGAACCAGTATGTAACTATCGGTAAGTTTCGGATCAGGGCCATATGAGAACATTACTGCAATTTGTCATCTTTCAAGCTTGAATGAAAGTCTTAGTTTAGAAGGCGTTAAATGCGTTCTCGAAATTAAAAAAAAATGTATTTGATTGTATCTAGTTGACAATACCTTTCTTTCCAACACATGCTGATCCAGCTGTGTATCAAACAAAAATTAAAAAAATCATGATGGGAGTTAATATAAAAAATGATAATAGTTTAATCACTCAAAATAATTAAAAACTGAAAATGATTTTTTTAGATATTTCTTTATTCATAATATTCACTTGTTATACTAAAAATAACTATAAACTAACTATTTTCTACCTCACTCTCTCTCTACTAACTCAATTTTCATACTAACAACACACTTACTCTATCATACACTTTTCTTAATTTTCGCGCAAGATTAATTTTGTCTCTTTTCGAATAAGATGAAAGAAGTACATAATAAATTTTGCATAATTGTATGTAATTATTCTAGTAGATAAATTATCTAGAATCTATATATATTCAGTTTAAACGGCGAATTTTATTTGCAAGGCATGGATGTTGGACAAAATTGTGTAGGCTTCTCAAGAACTTAACAGAAAAACTGACTGAGAAAGAAACGGAGATTGAAAACAAACAAAATTAAGTCGGGTCTTGTATTAAATACAATCTCCGTAAGAAGTTATTGCCCCGCACAGGTGCTTACGGTTTGAATGGCAATCTTCTAGTAAGATAAAACGACTTACAAGTAAATGATAGGAGCACTCCAAATCAATTACTCTAACGAACAACACTTTGTTTTGAACTTCGGACTTTGAAGAATTGAATGCAACAATATGCAATGATTTGGGTATGTTTTTCTATCTTACTAGAGGGTAGGGAGGCTCAAATGACTGTGTATATGAATTGAAATTCGGAGGGGAAGTATATAAAGAGAGTCAAAGGGTTTGGTGGCTTTTCCCTTGAAAAGTCACAACTTTTCGTATAACAAAGACTTGCAGTAGGTGTCCAATGAATCCGCACCTGGGCCGTGCAAGGCAATATGCACGGTCGAGTTCATGGCTCAGCACGTTCGAGTGGCAAGGCAAGGCACGGTGCACGGCCGTGTCCTAGACACTTGCACGGCCGTGCAAAAGCTTCTTCAGCCTGCTCGTCAGCCCTTTAGCCACAACAAGTTCACACCAATTTGGGACCAACCCAAATCAAACTTTGACCCAATATTTAAGTTACAAATCATTTGTCATTAATTTCTCATTCACCCGTAAATGGTTTTGAGATAATAAATGAGTTATATAATCTACAACAAATGTAGATTATCATTTGTAACAAGTTTCGTTAACAAATAACGAACTTACGTTAGAAACCTAGGTCAACGTTAAGTTAAACTTAACTTTCCGTTACCCATTTCCAACAATCCCCCACATGAATGACAATTAATGCATGAATGCAAATTCATCCAAAGTTTCGGCGAACTATTATTACATCGGGATAGATAGCTTGTGGCCTTGAATCCTCCCTAGTGAAATATTATCGGATATACTAGCCATTTGGTAGCGAGTCGCTTTGAACCAGTGACTGTCGGGTGTATACCAAGACAATAATACTCACATAATAACAGCTCTAACAATTGTTGTTCTCACGTTTTGTCCATTTTGGCCCTGGATCGTATCTCATTCATAAGCGTTCAATTAGAGGCGGCCTAATTACCTCTCGCTTATATAGGTGATTCTCACTATAAGGAGTATCATGCACTACTCCACCCGTAGGTATAGAAATCATTAAAATTTTTCTCAACTTATCCTTACCACTGCTGCATGTGCTTGTACTTGGATGTTCTGGGAATGAGTATTTAACATCTCCGGGTTAATAAACCGAGTTGTTGTTTCCAAGTAACTCTACTAGAACTTATAACTTGGTTGTCTCATTGAACCAAGGGCCTGGGATCTCCATTTTTCAAGGTTGAGTGTCCGCTATAAGTCCTTTTGTTGTGGGTTTTAGACCCATTCCCCTTAACAGTTTATACAGTTGATCTCGATTAATACCTTTGGTAAACGGATCCGCTAAGTTATCACATGACTTTACATAATCAGTAGTGATAACGCCATTCTTGATCAACTGTTTAATGGTATTGTGTCTACGACGAATATGTCTAGACTTACCATGATGTTCTATACCTTTTTCTATTTCTCATTGTCGTCACAATGCCTTAGGTTATGTAGACACAAACTTATTCCACAAAGGAATATTTTCCAAGACCATTCAACTTACATAGGAATTGTAATCTTTAATCATAAGTATATCTTCAAGTATACCAAGTACTATGATTATACTATTCTGGTGATTGATTACAATTACAATTAGACCTTGAGTCTATCTAGAATGATTAGTCCCTTCGAGTGATCAAATTCTTCTATCGGTCAGTTTCTTCAAGTGGTTATTATCTCTGTACTGTTTCGACTTCCCAAGTATTCAGTATCTCTAAGTGGTTTGAGCTCCTTAGAGTCTACCTTTCAGGAATCTACTTTACAGAGATTACCTCTCAAGATTCTACCTTACTAGAGTACACCTCTCAAGAATCTATTTGAACTTTCGAAGTACCTTTTCAAGATAATGGGATTTTGATAGGACTATTCCTTCTGATGTTCTAGAAATCTTTATTTCTAATATGACATCGGCTAATCCCATATCTTTCATGTCAAAGTTCTTCTTTAACATGTCTTTGGTATCAAATGATTCAGATGTTCCTTTAATGTAGACACATTTGTCACATTCATTAATCTTGAATCCAATTGATAACATAGTTCTATCGAACTTCTCATGCCACTAGTTAGTTGCTTGTTTTAGTCCATATGAATACACAAGTAGATCCAACACGGTTGTGCGACATAGAACGCTCTGTTGTGTCAATAGGGATAATCTTGCATGAATCATAATGTCCTTTTGACAACTAGCCTGGCTTTATACTTATCAACAGATCTATAGGCTTTATACTTTCTTTTAAGAATCCAATTGCAACCTAATGGTTTGCAACTTGGAGGGAGATCTATCAATTCCCAAGCATTATGGATTTTGTCTCACTTTGTTAATAGCCTCTTTCCGTAACGAACTATCCAGGACCGGATAACGCTTTCCATAACTTGATTCTTTGGTTCGTTTTCTAAAATAAATGATAGAAAATCAGGACCAAAAGACTTTTCCATTCTTGCCCTTTTACTACGTCTAGGTCCTTCATCTTCTACTTGAGATGGACCGTTTTGTAGTCTAATATTTAAAGGTTTCATCCTTGGCACATCTAGTTTTTGCAACCTAACGGTTCGCATAGGAAGATCAACCATCTTCCAAAATAGAATAGGATGCATTATTAACTGTTATCAATTATTTAACAGTTTCAATTTATTTTTCATCTTGGAGAATTTAGAACCAAAGAATTAGTAACTTTTGTCCTCCAACTACATCTTGGTTCTTCTTCTTATTAAGAAGACCACCATAGTTTCTATAAATTTCCTATCATTTCAAGGAAATATATTCTCAAAGAATATAACGTGTCTTGCTTAAGTATTTCTATTTTAGCCAAATACCCCCACAGTTTAGGTATTTATAAAACAGCTTACGAATACTTCAAATTCGTTAGGAGTTTTTATCATCAAATAACTTCCAAATATATGATGATCCATTCTTTTAACTGTTAACAGTTTAACAGTTTCTGTTAATACTAGAAGTTCATATCAATAGAACTTATGTATTTAGCTTGTACCCCCACACTTGAGGTGTACCTCCACATATCAAATATTTTATGAATATCCTAATTCATATTTAATATTTTCCTTTATGTGGAGTCATTTAATTGTAATAACCATGTTATCTCCTGACAACATAGTCATAACTATGTTCAAGTGAGGTCTCTTCAACCTTGGTCTCTTCAATCATTTTGTTTCGAAGAATACCGTATTGCCAATGGAAATGTAATCCATGGTTTTGGGTCCTATCTTAACCTCCTTAGGTTTAGATATTTCTACCTTTGCTAGGTATACCCACATAAGACGGAACTTATCAATAAGGAGTTCACCATCTCCTTTAAAAGTTCTATCTTTCCTTTTTTTGTGATTCAATTGATTTGAGTGTGTAAGAAGCATTCGTTTGATAAATAAGTGTTAGCGTCCCAACAATTATTTTTCAAACGATACTACATACTCTCCACAATTAGGATGAATCACTAACTCATTCTTTATTACTTAACCTCTTAAGGTTTCATCTTTACTATTTCAAAAGATGTACTTTGCATTATCGAGTGCAAATATCAATAGAAGTAATGAAGAACTGATTTCCACAAAGAAATCACATTTGGTTTGCGAATTAAACTTCATCTTAGGTAGTAATTATAAATTCACTAGTCGACGGAATGAATTTAAATTTACAAGACCTAAATGAACAAGTCATAACACAAGCCAAGTAGGAAATAAAAGCGATATTTTATTCTTCGCTCTTGGGCGGATTACATTCGAATCAAGGTACCCTTTTCTAATGTAATACAATAACCACATTTGGTCAATTCAATCTTATGCCCCTAGGCTAAGTTGATCAAAGTCCAATGGAACATATCGATCTTCAGTCACATTGGCTTGAAGAGGGTTTCCATCTTGGTTGTTGATTCTAGGATGTCGACATTCACCCCAGCCGTATGCTACCGAGGTTTGCATGATTAAAACAACTACCTTTAACCTTCTTGGCGGTCCTCTTCACTTTCCCGGTGTTCTTTCTCTTGTTTCCGGTACTTCTTTCCACCAAGCTCACTTGCGGTCTTTTAGTCACAATACACATAGTATTGTGCATCTCGAGAAAGTCCCAAAGTTCTCTCGCGGTCTTTATGCCACAACACACTTTGTATTGTGCATAATCCAAGCCATTAAGAATATAATTGCGACACAAGAAATCGCTGTGATTCCATGTATCCAAATCATTCTTTGCTTTGGATTCATCCTCGTCGGATATCAATGGTGGATATTCCCAAAGAAAATGCACCAATTTTAATGTTGTCAAATAGACCAACATTTTCTGTTGCCACCTCTTAAAGTTCATCCCGGTAAGAATACCCGGTCTTTCCGCATGTACGAACACATGAGACGGAGGGAGAGCATTAAGAGGTGCAACCCTTGAGGTTTCACCAGAAGGAGGTTTCTTACCATGAACCGAGTGAGATGGTGTAGTAGCGGGTGCAACATGGTTGAATGTAGTATCACCTTGCGAAGGAGGCGCCACATTCCCTTGACTTGATTCGGTGGAATCTTTCTCATTTGCCATCTTGATGATCTTGAAGAAGCGTTAATAACTTCTTACGATTGTTGGACAAAATTGTGTAGGCTTCTCAAGAACTTAACAGAAAAACTGACTGAGAAAGAAACGGAGATTGAAAACAAACAAAATTAAGTCGAGTCTTGTATTAAATACAATCTCCGTAAGAAGTTATTGCCCCTTGCAGTGCTTACGGTTTGAATGGCAATCTTCTAGTAAGATAAAACGACTTACAAGTAAATGATAGGAGCACTCCAAATTAATTACTCTAACAAACAACACTTTGTTTTGAACTTTGGACTTTGAAGGATTGAATGCAACAATATGCAATGATTTGGGTATGTTTTTCTATCTTACTAGAGGGTAGGGAGGCTCAAATGACTGTGTATATGAATTGAAATTCGGAGGGGAAGTATATAAAGAGAGTCAAAGGGTTTGGTGGCTTTTCCCTTGAAAAGTCACAACTTTTCGGGTATAACAGCACTTGCACGGTCGTGTCCAATGAACTGCACGGCCGTGCAAGGCAATATGCACGGTCGAGTTCATGGCTCAGCACGGTCGAGTGGCAAGGCAAGGCACGGTGCACGGCCGTGTCCTAGACACTTGCACGGCCGTGCAAAAGCTTCTTCAGCCTGCTCGTCAGCCCTTTAGCCACAACAAGTTCACACCAATTTGGACCAACCCAAATCAAACTTTGACCCAATATTTAAGTTACAAATCATTTGTCATTAATTTTTCATTCACCAGGAAATGGTTTTGAGACAATAAATGAGTTATATAATTTGAATGCATAACTATTACCTTGTTCAAGTATTCCGCAAATTCAACATTCGCGAGATCATTTCGATCTAACCGCATGTTTTCCGATAGAGTCAAGACGTATATCTTCGTCCAAAGTGATGATTTTTGGAGAGTTGACCCCACAATTTGTTCACGGTGCCCCTTAGGTATAACTGGCAAAGTTTGACGAAAATCACCACCAAAAACAACAGTAATTCCACCGAAAGGGCTATCATTATCACAAATATCACGAAGGCTGCGATCGACGGCCTCAACGCAATGGCGATGTTGCATAGGAACCTCATCCCAGATTATTAATTTTGTATCTCTATAGAGTTGGGCATGAATTGACTGTTTTGTAAATGAACACAACGTATCTTCCAACACATTCAACGGTAGACATAAGGTAGAATGTGCTTGGTTACGCCACCAACCAACAATAACGATGCAATTCCGAGATGATGCAACACGGATCACGATATTGTCATGCGATCGACAAACCCCTTGCAATTGTGTTTGCATGTGCAGAAATGTTTTTTGGCCCGTTCCTGCACCCCCATTCAAGAAGAAGGTTTTCCCTTGATTTTCATTCACCGAACACATCAAACATCAAACTTGATTAAGTCGCCGACCAACATTCAAGCGAGAGATATTTGCTTCCGCAGCGGTAGTGCGCTCATCATACTTAAGTCATCTATGTTCCCATAATAACCTGTTGTTGCCGGTCATTTTGGGTCCAATTTTGAAGTGGAAGAGGCATTGGTGGGAAATCTGCTAGCTTTTTCCGGTTTCTTGCAATATTTCATTCAAGAGATGCAGGCCATAATCTATTATTTGACTATCATCAGGATATGGAATTTCATATTCTGTGCGCAATTTGTGAGGAAGGTCATCACATATATTTATTGCAAACTTAGTCCACAACTCATGGGGATGTATCGGAGAGCATTGCGTTAGAATAAGCGCAAACAATCTCCTCAGTTGATAACCAGTCTTCATAACTGAGGCTTCTTCCAAACATTGATTCCATTCTTCATCATCTTCTAGAAGACCCCGTGCAACGCAAGCACCTTTAAATGTATCATGCACAATACCATTGTATGTTCGTAAATTTTCCCAAGAGGTTGGCCCTTTAACAGTAATTAATAAGAGTCGGAGGTAAAATCTCTCACCACTGGAGGGGCTAGCAAAATATATTCTTCCAATTGCTTGGCTTAAATAACGTCTTCGCTTTCCAAACATTCGCACACCACGTGTAATGCTTCGGCATTTGTTGATAAGTAAACTGTCGGGCCATTACATCAGAAGCACAACATCTAAAAAACCCCATTAATTTTGTTACTTTTCCCTCAACTTGTTCAGCTATCTCTTCTCGCGAACATCGTGAATCATATGAAACAGTATGCTCTCGAGGTAGATGGAGATCTAATCGAACAACATTAGGAAATTCTTCATGCAAGTTGTATCCAAATAACCGCCATGCAGCTTCTGGCGGACCAATATACCTCGCATCAAGATATTGTTTGATTTCATCACCTTTCCCTAAAACCATTGTTGTTCGATCATGACCTTTGTATATGTACTTGTGAATGTACTTAACACATCTAACTCCAGCACACACCTCCACATTAATATGGCAATCAAATAACTCTGTGAGATAAGGGTTGTAAGGTACAACGTCTCTGTTATCTACCTCCTTCCCTCTTACTGTCAATACAACTCCATTCTCGCGGCGACGATAGACTGGATAGCCGTCATTATCAATAGAAGTTGTTTCGGCCCATTGTTTTGGAAATTTTTTTTTGCACCTATTGTTCTCCATACATTGCGAACTTGGGTTTCTCGTGCCGCACGGACCATGTATCATACATCTCTTAACAGTGTCGAAAAACGCAGGCCTGCTATCTCGATCGGGTAATTCGGCACATACCACCCTATCAACTTGCTCAGGAGTTCTGATCTTATCTTCATCCGCGAGAAAAAACAGTGCATGCATATGGGGCAATCCTCTCTTCTGAAATTCAATTGTGAAAACATAAGCTTCTACTTTTCCAAACACCCTTTCATCTCTAACAATTTTCAACAAATGCTTTCTCTTTAATTCGAAAACTCGAGCAACCAAATCTGGCCTATCAGCTGCAGTTTGATTAGGAAGTAGAGCATCTCTAATTTCTGGCCATGTCGGGTTGGCTTTCATAGTTAAGAAAATATCTGGATGCTTATACGCCCGTGTAATAGCCATGGAATCTTGAAAAATTTCATACATTTGCCTTGGTCCACCAGTGAAAGAAGATGGAAGGATGAATCTTCTACCAATTTGATCTGGACTTGCACTCTCTTCATCAAAAATTTCTTGGAGATCTTTATACCGATCAACACGAACAAATCCCTCTTGGTTTTCCCTTAGGAAAAGAAGACGGTTTTGCTCTGTTGCAGCCCAAACGTCCACCAAATATTCCTGAAATAGTTTTTTGCCTCTCAAAATGGTAGAATACTCTGTTGTTCGTTCGAATAAACGATAACTGTAGTAATCCATCATTGTGAGTCTATTTCTACTTCTATTACTCGGAGCATTCCTATTCACATCCCAGAGAGTCATTTACGGTTCCCATCCTAGCTCGCCAAAAGGAAATAATAAGACGTAATGCAATGGGGCGTATGCTGGATGACTTTCACTTATCCGCATCAAGCCTTGATCTCTGTAGTGAAGGACAATATCTCTTGTTCTCCTTCTCTCAGTACCATCACCGGGTAAGATTACTGCAATCTCATCAACCGTAGGTGCATTTTATCGCCGTTGATCTCTTCTTGGATCATAATGCAAATATGCTTTGACAAATTTTGATTAGGCGATATTGGCTTTGTTGTTCTAATATTGCACATGCTTGACGAAAGATAGGTGCAAAAGGATTGTATTGTAACAAATATTCTTGGATGCAGCCCATTAGTTCTCTATCTAACGTATCATTTCGACGTTGACGACATTCTAAGGCAGCCATCGGATCGTATATATAAAGTTGAGCGTACACAGGATTTGAATCTGGAGGTGGTAGTAATGACCCGGAACGATGTCGCAACTCACCATGTATAGTGAAGCTATAAGGGGCCCTACCACGTTGTACACGATCATCTAGATCACATCCAAGACTGGTGAAAGCCATTGCAGCATTATACCGTCGAATATCCTGGAAAAATGACGTCGAACGATGGTCACAACCGTCATATAAATCCACGAACAGGGGTGGGTGGATCAAGAAGATTAGGAAGCCTAACTTGCCCATCCAAGCGGCATGTTCCAAATGCAGGCCTACTCGAAGAAGAGTTAACCAATTTTTCGCCCATCCGGTCAAGGCATGACAATGCCGACATATGACATTCATTACGCGAGGGAATGACGAACATGATTGAAAATTTGTTGATTCTCTATGTCACGTAGATGGAGCTCATCCTCTTCGAAACTACCTATATTTTCATTTTCTTCAGTAGTGGAGGGGTCTTCTAATATAGTTGACCTATATTTTGAAAGGTGTGTTATATTTTGTAAGAGAAGTTTATTTGAATTAAACCGGAGTGATAGAAGAATTATGTTACATGGTAGAATAAGGAGCGCCTTGTTCACGCGAACGACGCCTCCTTTGTGCGATTGCTCATCTCGAAGGACCAACAGAAACGTTATAAGAATTTTGTTGACTTCTTGCTTGTTCGGATCGATATCTTGCCTGTCGCCTAGATTGTGCAATTTCACGCATACTACGATAATTTATATTTCTAGATGTTGAGCTTTCTCCTAACTCCATATTCACTGACCGGTAGTGAATAGAAAAATAGACAAATATTACTATCTCTAGGAAATTTTGATTTGTAATAGAAAAATATTATTAGCATACAATTTGAACGGGCAATGAAGAATACCTGTGGTGCAGCGGGTTCTTTTCCTTTCGTTGAAGGTTGTGCCATTGAGTAGAATTTGATAATGATTAAGCTGGCAATAGAATGAAAAAAATTCTTAAATACACTATTTGGAGATTGAGGTAGAATAGTTTACTCGAGAGGATGGTAGTAAGAATCAAAATATAGGAAGAATTCTCACAATCTATTGGATTGAATACTGGAAATGATAAACTCATGTTATACTTCAGAATTCATAACATGATAAAAGAAAAGTTCATAAAATGACTGTGCCAACTATTTAATGGAAAAACTTACAAAAATTTTCTTATATACCTTATGTTCCAATAAAGGTAAAGCAGGTGAAATTTAATGTGCGATCATTTTCGTTTAGTTTTCTTATTTGAAAACATGACATATTCATTATGGAAACATTAAATTGTACCGTTTGTTCAACTAACTACTAAAAACAAAAAATTATCAAAATTTCCAACTATAACAACAACAACAACAAAGTCCTAGTCCCAAAATGATCCGGGTCAATTTTAAAAAAAAAATATTAAGAAAATGGTGTGGAGGGGGTAAAAGAAGAAATAGGTGGAATTAGGAAAAAATGAAAAAGAGAAAAGAATCAATAAATTTTCTAAAAATGTGACATGTTCCATCTATGTATCTAAGTAGATGGGAAGAGGGATAGTACGCACGCACGAACAAATTCAAACCATATATTTAGAGATAACACCAATAGAATAGATCCAAACAAACATATTTACAGAAATTAAATAAAATAAACATGAAATTTGTAGGGTGTACATAAAAAACCAACTAAATTAAATTGAACTAAACTAAACTAAACCAAACTAAACCAAACTAAACTAAACCTTCCTCCCTTCAATTTGACTACTCATTCTCATTCTTCAAGATCCTCTTCGGAATCATCATTTTGATCCTCCTCGGGTTCTTCTTCTGGATCCTCCTTACCATGATGGGATCAAGTTTAGAAGCAGACCAAGGATTTCACAACAAACTGCAAACATACGTATATCCCAACTCGTGTTAAAAAATAGGAGATAGTTGCCGCTGTATATCGTCCTCTATTGTATTATAGATTTAATATAAATATAATTCTAAATTAAATTAAATTAAACATATTGATAAAATGTTAATAATATTATAAAATTATAAGATATTATTTCTAATTTTAAATTATTTTTTCAATAAAAAAATACGTCGGTACAAATTATATAATACCCATAATTCAAAAAAAGTTGATGTAGTAATATTATTTTAAAATGCTTCAATATATTTTTTTCTCTATCCTCCCAAAAACACAAACAAACACAAATTCCTTTAAAATGCTTCAATATTATTTTAAAATGCTTTAATATAATTATTTTAAAGTTGATGTAGTAATATATTTACAAAAAGCTGATCTCTCTCTCACTCTCTCTCTATCTCTCTCTCACATCACACTCAAAGAAACACAAAAACAAAGAAACATAATTTGTTTCTCTATCCTCCCAAATTCTTCATCCCGTTCTTCTCTCTCCTTGACCAACATGGCTACCCCACCCCTCCCACCATCAGGCCACCGCCTCCCCTTCCCTTCCCGCCCCTCCCCTCCCCATTCGATCGGCGGTAACGTCCGGCCATCTTCTCTGTCAACTCGCCTCCCACCGAGAGATTTATTAAGAGGGCTCTTGGGTTTGATCGTCGCCGAAGAAATCATCGGCCGGAGGAAGGCAAGGACCCATCAAAAACGCCGTCCGGAGCATCAATTTCGTAGTTTTGAAAAAGAACCCCCTGATTCATGGGAACCGTTCGCAGGGAAACTCAATCCGCCCGCAAACCGTCCATGATTCGCAGTCAATCCGTCCACAAACCTCCCTTAATCCGCCCGTAAACCGTCCTCAATTCCCCCTCAATCCGGCCGAGAATTAAGTTTAATTGCAATTTGGTTATAATGATTTCAGCAATGAATCAGGGCTATGGTTGGTGGTAGCATTCTTCTGGGTTTTGGCATTTTTTGGATATGCCTTTTAGAGATTTAAATTGGGTTAGTGCTGAAGTTTGTGTCAATATAGAAGCTATTTGGAACAATGTGCAAGAACTGTGTTTGCAAGCTGATGTGTTGTTTGGCTTCTGTATTGACACAAACTTCAGTTTATATATTGTTTTTCATTGATTGGTAATGGTGAAGTTGGACGAACAGCTAGAGGTGCAGTTTGATATATAGTTTGAGGTATAATTTCTGTTCTTCGTATTTTCAATATTGCCCTTGAAATTTCTTTTCCTCATCTATTCTACAGAGAAATTAAGTAGAGAAATTAAACAGAGAAGCAATTGACATAAACTTACGCTTAAGAGAGATAAAATGGCCGACGGAGGCAAAAGCTGAAAATCTTCAAGCGTCACACAGGCAAAAAATGGGGAAAATCTTCTGGCTTAGACGCAGAATGGTGAAAATTATGAGAAAATTAACAGGGGAGAGAAAGCAAGAGAGGCTGGATATTACAATTGTGAAACTGTGATGACTATGGGTGGTTTAACGCAGCTACTCTTGGCAATCGCCGGTCACTCAACGTGGGGAGAGATCGTGGGAGAAGCTGAAGGAGAAGATGAGGGATAGTTGGGTATGAATTTTTTATGGCCATTGGATCAAATTTCCTAGATTCAATCCTGACCACCACTTATCCAAGGCTAAGTGGCAGTTTTTACCAACGTGTATTGTATATTAGATTATTTTTCTAAGGATGTGTAAAACTTTTGTTCAAAAAGGAAAAAGGATTTGTAAAACGTGATATTGAGAGTTCAAAGAAAAAATATGGTATGAAAATAAAATAATTTTTATTATAAAAAATTAAATAACGGAAAGATTTCATAAATATTTTTTCGAATCACATGGGCAATTTTTTTTGAATTGGCTTTATAAAAAACGCGTTTTTTTTGGCACTTAGATAAAACGTGTTTTGTGTTTTCCAGTTTGTGTCAGTGCCAGTTAAACAAAGTGCCAGTGTGATAAAGTGACAGTGCATGTGTAACAAAATGCCAGTTAAAAAAGTGTCAGTACCAATTTAACAAAGTGCCAGTGTAAACTGGCACTGGCACTTTGTTAAACTGGCACTGACACTTTTTACACGGGCATTTTTATATACATGAACTGGCACTCTTCACACTGGCACTCTGTTACACTAACACTGGCACTTTGTTACACTAATATTTTTGCTGGCTCTCAAAAACACAAGCACTGACATTCAAAAAAACATGGACTGGTATTCAAAATCACGTACACTAGCACTCAAATACACATACACTGGCACTCAAAAAACACTGGTAATCATTTTTGCTGGCATTCAAAAAAATATGGACTGGCATTCAAAAAAACATGGACTGACATTCAAAATTACGTACACTGGCACTCAAATACACATACACTGGCACTCAAAAAACACTGGTAAATTCACAAAACGCAAAAGCATCTCTCTCTCACTACTCTCTCTCTAGACGCAATACCAGTCCCTCTCTCTCTAATCGCTCCGGCCAAGCTTCCTCACCCATCTCTCTCCGGCCAAAGCAACCACTCCAACACCCTTCTCTCACCGTCGTTCCACCACTACCTCATCCTCATCCCTCACCGACCCAATCTCTCCCAATTTCCCTCTCAACCAAACAACGACCGAGCTCCTTCTCTCCAAATCAACCGACGACATCTGCCCTGTTCAAAACCCATTCACCGGTGACCTTCCCCACCATCTTCTCCGACTACCACCAACAACCACAACCGCTTCCACCGTTCCTCTCAATTCTCCCCAAGTTCGACGACAATTCCTTCCCCTGTTCCAGCCCCTAAGCCGTTAACCACCACCGTCCCCAACAACGCCAATCACAGTCACCGGCAACCCGTTCGAAGCCCTAAATCTCTTACCGGTGAAAGGCGATGACGAAGGGAGAGAGCTGGTCATCTTTGCGTTTAGCGAGAGAGAGTGTAGTGAGAGAGAATGAGAGTGAGCGCTAAAACACTTTTTTTCTTAAGCTCACAAAAAATGCATTTTTTACAAGTTTTTGACATTTTTTTTTAATTAGCAGATTTCATTTTTTAAAAAAAATTTCAATCTTCAAATCTGCTGACTAAACCAACCTCAATTCTTAATTTATGAACATATTAATCCCATTAAATATTTCTTGTGACAACATTCTTTGATACCCTACTATTAATTTCATCGGTTTTCCCAAAAATATAGTATCACCTTCCTTTCTATCTGTCTCACTGTTCCTAAAAAATTGAGAAAAAAAAAAAGAGAAATAGAAAGGACGGATGAGTTTTATACCATTTCAAGGAAACTTTGAGTTCCCCAAACCAATTTCCCAAAGGTCTCCCTCTCCCCCTCTAACCCAAAAGACTCCATCACCATCTCTATCTCACCCCAGTCTCCCCGTCGCCACCCTCCCCACCGTATCCGCCACCCTTACACCATTTCCCCGTCACCCCTTTCCCTCTTCCGCGCCACTTTCCCTTCCTAGCACCCCTTACCCCTTTGTTCGTTTTTTTTTCTTTTCGTTTGATCTGGGTTTTTGTTCTTTGTTTGTGAATTTCAGATCATTTTTGTTTAATTTGTTTTCTTTTGATTTAAAATTGTTCTTGTTTGGTGGTTGTGACATGAATGATAGTGGTGGTCAGTGGCGGTATGCCGATGTTGGTGGCGGTGTTGATGATGGTGGAGAAGAGAATGTTGAAGAAAGTTTATTTTGATTTTCATTTTGTAAATTTGATCTTTTAATTTCATTTTTATCATATTAAAAATATTATGTTTTTATCCCGATTTTTTTCTCAAATAATTCGTTTTAAAAATTTATTTTTCAAAATAATTCACATTTCAAACTATTTCCCGAAATGATAAATTTTTTGAAATTCGCTACACGGTGTAGCGAGTTTGGTGTAATTAGGGAGTGGACGTATGTAATTAATCACTGTAATTAATTTTTGAGAACTCGCTACACCGTGTAGCGAGTTTGACCGGTCACAGTCAAATTTGTAGCGAGTTTTCAAAAACCCCATTACCCTTTCTAACTTACAGTATGTTCGAATGAAAGAAAAAAAAAACTAAAAGATCAGCCGCCGGTGGAGGAAGAAGAAAGAGAGAAGGAGGATCAATTTTGCCATTGTTATTTTTATCAAATTCAAGCTTCTCATCACCAAATTCGTTATTGTAAGTTTACATTCATGTTTTTTAATTCATTTTTTGTTGATTTTGCCTCGACCTCCATCCTACCCCAATCCAATCCACTCCACAACTTTTTCTTTTTCTTTTTTCCTCTTCTAATTAGCTTGTAAGTTATCAATTGAAGTTTCATAAACACTAATTTAGTACAATACTTTGTGCTGTAATATGGTTCACCCATTTGGCAAAAAGTGGGCCTTCAAAATTTCATCTTTTAGTTCGTGATTTATTGAGAATTATTGAAAGAGTTGGGCAAAAATTTGCTATGATCGATACTAAATCTATGCTTGCTGATGGTGGGATTGTGTTTGAGTTGTTGACACTACTTTGCATCAGATGTATACTTGCTTACATCCCTAGGCCCAGGCGTCAGTGTTGGTGAATTTGGGTTTGGGATTTTAGGACCTCGAAACGGACGCTCTAGGTATGATCAAATTGATGATGTGAATGTTGATCAATTATGAGTTCGTGTTTTCAATTTTCGGTGTGTTTCTGAATAATTGAAAAATGGGTGTCGCAGATGCGGCGCACCGGCGTCGATATAGATGGCTACAGATCCGGTAGAAATATATCATAATATAGTTTAACATGATCCATAGTTGAGTGATTTTTGATGCATTTTGAAATCAATTTTGCCTTTATTTTCATCAAATTGTAAGTTTACATTCATGTTTTCTACTCAATTGTTAGTATACTTCAACTCAATTTAGGTTGATATTGAACTCACTTAGTGTTATTATTGAACTCAATTTTTGGTATATTTGATCCCAATTGTTGGTATATGTGAACTCTATTTTTTGGTATATTTGAACTCAATAGTTGGTATATTTGAACACCATTGTGGTATATTTGAAAGTTTGGGATTTTGAACTCAATTTGTGACTCAATTTTGGAGAAGTAGAAGTATTTGCTATTTATGTTTCAAAGTCTCTATGTTTATATATGTATTTATTTGATATTGAAATTAGGTTTCTTTTGTTGAAACAGATGAATTCCTTCGTTGATCTCGCGCCTATCGATAACTCTGTTCTGACCGAGCATGAGAACCACATAGCTCGTTTTATTTGGGACAGAGTGGAGGTTGCTAGTCCGCTCTCATTTCGTCATGGTGCTAAGTTGCCGGATAGATTAGCTCCTAGGATTTTGTCCAGATTATCCGATTGTGTCTTTAGTGGGGTTCACTACATAGGGAGAGTTCAGTACGATTTTGGGTTGCTGGAGGCCTTGATCGAGAGATGGCGTCCGGAGACCCATTTATTCCACCTCCCGATTGGTGAGATGACGATCACCCTAGAGGATATCAGCATAATTTTCGGGTTGCCGATTGATGGGGATGCTATTACTGATGCTGACATCCCAGCACTTGTAGACTAGCGGGATGTATGCCAGCAGTTTTTAGGGGCTGTCCCATCTCCTGAAGATATGGATGGGAGTAGTCTAAAGCTACGGTGGACCACGAGCCAATTTCCACACTTTCATGACCTAGCTGATGATTCCCCCAGGACCTTGTTGATATGTATGTACGGGCATATATCATGCTCGGTGATGCCTGATCGTATGAACAATAAGGTTAAGTTGTTTTATCTCCCTCTGTTTGGGGAGGTTTCGAGGGTCTGCCGGTACAGTTGGGAAGTACGTCGCTGGCTTTTCTTTATCGAGAGTTGTGTAGTGCGACTAACCCTGTGACGAAGCAGTGCGAAGGATTTCTCAACGTTCTACAGGTATGTTTATCTCATTTTAATGTTCATTATGTTGTTGTTTTTAAGTTTGATTTCAAATTATCAGCATTATTTATAGTATTTGATATAAATTTTATTGATATAGATTTGGGCTTGGGAGCGGTTGCTATTTGTGCAACCTAGAATTCGTAGGAGAAACATAGATCCGGACTACGAGCACATGCCACTGGGATACATGTATACATATATCATACATTATTTTCTCGTCATTATAGTTTTTTTTTTTGTTACTTTTTCTTATAATTATTCTGTTTATGAAATTTTAGGTGGACCCATTCATCATTGTATCTCAAGGAGGTTACTGCCCTTAACCTGCGAGGCTATCGTGATCAGCTGACCACGCTAACCAATGATCAGGTTGTGTGGCAGTCTTATAAAGATAGATATGCTCCGGCCTGCACTCAGGGACATGCCGTATGGTTGGCGCGGGTCCCTTTTATATGATTTGAGAGGATAGAGTGGCATTTGCCGGATCGTGTTATGAGGCAGTTTGACTTGCTGTAGGGAGTCCCAGAACCGTGCAACACTCGTCCGGATTTGCATAGAGTTGATAGGCGTGGAAACAATCTCGTTATTTGGAGCGACCACCATCGACAATATATTGCACTTTCGGGACAACGGCGACAATTTCTGGTTTCGGGGGTCCCAAGCATTCACGATATGCATTACACCGATCCATATATGATGTGGTATCAGAGCATAATGTGCATGTTTGTGCAGAACCCCATTCATATAGAGGACGCTGGATACCGGTTGGTTGCCCCTTGCCTAGAGGTCGTGATAAGTATTTACATTTTTCAAGTTATTATTTTTAGTTTTTTTAAACAAAACTTCAATGATAGCGGGAAAAATTGCAACAAAACCAAACACAAATTGTACCAAATAATTTTAAAAAACTAAAATAACATTAAAATAAATATTATCAAGTTAGTGACTGTTGGGTTTTATGTCGCACGACCAGACGAAGCTACTGCACATGGCCAACTAAAGTCGCACGACTTAGGTTGCCAGTTTGCAGATTTTTCAGATTCAATCAATTTCAATCATAAAGTAATTAAATCAAGTAAACAGCTTTTAACAGATTTAATTCAATATGAACAGAAAACGATTTTCACATTGTTTCACATAAACAATCAAAATTCTACCGCATACAAAACATGCAATAAGCATATAAACAATTTATATCTTAATTCTAGCATGTTAATTCAGACTTAACCATACGAACGAGGCTCTGATACCACTGTTGGGTTTTATGGGTCCATGCGCAGCGGAATTAGCATCTAAATAACACAAAAATCAAGAACCCTAAGATCCGTTCTATACAATTAAATTGAATTCCTATGAGATAGAATTTACCAACCTTAATTGCTTTTCGGTCTTGAGATATCGAACAATTTATCAATGTGATTTTGAATCACAATCTTCGATCTTCAAAAACCTTTGAACCTTCGGATTAGAACTCTAGGCCTTGATCTTCATACGAGCGAAGACCCTCTAGTAGTATCCACACGTTAGAATGAACCAAGAACAGTTCTTGAGAATTGCTAGATTCTTAAACCTATGGAAGAAACATTGAGAAACCTTTTGGTGATTTTCTCTCTTGAAAATTCGACTAGCTGATTAGGGTTACAGACCTCATATTTATATTACCTTAATATAAGTATTTGTTTCCTAATCGTATTAGGAAACTAGTCTGTAAACCGTATCTGGAAGGTTCTGTCGCGCGGCAATATAAGCCACTTGGCCAGTTTTGTCGCGCGCCAAGGTATGCCACATCAGGAACTCTCAATCATTCTTTCTTTGGTTTAGCCAATTCATTTTAGTTGTGTGTGACCCAATAGGATTATATTATGTTGGCAATGAGCTCGATCATATCGACCCTCATAAGACATAAGCGGACTCTAGCAAGCCATTACGTCTACCCAATTAATATAGCGTAAGAGTTCACGTTTCCAATGGTACACTTCCATTTCTCCCTTTGTCTCACGATGTTATATTGAACACAAGTCATGGTCCACGTCAACTTGTATTTGTTCAATGCTTTCTCGATCTCGAGTATGATGATAATCCAATCGCATTGGGGTGTGGCCACACACTTTCATCATTATCACTCATCGAGGGGTGTGATGATGTGCCATTCGCGGGAAAAATTCGTTTTTTGCGTTTCTTTGAAAAAACCAAATAAAACCGAAAAAAGAACGGAGTCGCCACGCCATTTTTGTTTTAAGAGCCAAAACTTTGAAAAATGCCCGAGATTAGAGATTTGGGTTCGGAGGTCATGTTACAGGCCGGGAAAGACGTTAGTGTGCACCCGGAATGCCTCGTAAAACGAGTCTTCCAAGCTGAAAATCATTTGTGTGTGTGTGTTTTGGCCAAAAAAAGTTGAAACTCAGAAAAGTAAAAATTGGTGATTCTTTTTAAGACTTTAAACTGATCCCATGATTTTTTGGAAGATTTTTGGATTGAGGTTTGGTACTCAAAAGACCTTTTGAAGTTGAGAGTCACTTCTGCCAGAATGAAAAAGGCAGTGGACCTTTGATTTTGAAATGGATTCAAGGGCCTTAAAACTTCATAATAGGGATAAACTCAGAGAATGAAAGTTGTTCTAGACACCTTAAACAAGATTTGTGAGAAGGAATTTTCCATTTTGGAGAAGATTTGAGGGGTCAAAACCTTCTGGAAATCTCAGATATGAGATCTGGACTCCCAGAAGCTGATGAACTGGCCTCTAAAAGAAAATTTGAAATATGAGTTTTACTCACCCAAAAAATAAAGTAAAAATATGTATGGAAATCTCTGGATGTTGGCTACAAAAAGTGTTTTGTAGTCAACACCAAATTCCAAGTTTATCTGTGTCCAAAAATTAATACAATGGACTGGGGTCTTGGAAAATTGCTACTGGACAGCAACTTCTCAAGAAAGGAAAAATGATTTTAAAGGGGGTTTTTGCATCCATGCTTGTCCCCATTTCCCTAGGATTTGGTTAGTGACCACTTGACATTTTAGTGGTGAATCAACTATACCAAACCATCCTTGGGGTACATTAGGACTAAGCACTTCATTTGCTTGGGAAGGGGAATTTTATCCTTTGAAATCAAGATTTGGTGCTTGAAAATGGTTTTTAGGGTTTTGAAAATGTGTTTTCTTTGCAAGAAAGTAAGAACACTTTGAAAATAATGTTGATCCTTGTAGAAGATCATCCATGGAGATGAACTTCCATGGTGATCTTCTTGGATCTAAGACAAGAAGATGAATGAACTACATTTTGTAGCTAGAAAATGCATGCATGGATGAGAGATTTAGGGCAAGAAGAGGGAGGTTATACCTATCTTCTTTGTATTTTGGGGCTTTGGCTTGAATGTATGAGTGTTTGAGGCTTTGAATATGATGGTGAGTGAGTGAGTTTTGGGAAGATAATCAAGAGAAAAGAGTGACAATTCAAGGGAATTCTCACTATTTTCTCAAGTATTTTCGCCAAGGTGCAACTGTGAATTGTGTTCTTCCTTTTTTTTTTTGTGACTGGAGGGCTCAATTTATAGCACTCTGAATTTTACAAACCCATCCGCGCGGACAGGACCTGCAGCGTGCACTGTTCATTAAATGCAGCTCCAGGCTTTGGACACAAGGAATAATCTTTTCAAAATTCAAATTAATCAGCCAGTTTTTGTTTCCAGCCATTTCTTTTTTTGGTTTTTCTTATTTCTTTTGCTTTTTTGATTCCTTTCCTTGGTTTATCTTTTTTTGGCAATCCCTAATCTACCCTTACTTGGTTAGAAATGTTAGGAATGTTAGGAATTGTTAGAAATGTTATAACTTTCGTTAATTTTCTAACGAAAATACTAACAAGCTCAAATTGGAGCACTTACAGTAGCCCCTCGGCGACGGCGCTTTCGAAGGAAGCGGGGTCGTCGATAAGAGTAAGGCTCCATATTTGGCGGGATGATCGAGTGATCGGGTGGCTGAACCTATTTAATAGGTTACCTACGTATCCCGAATGGGAATCAAGCCAGTCGTAGTTCGGGTCTTCGACCCTGGAGATGATGGCATTTTAGGTGCCTCGAACATGATGAGCGAGTTCTCGGAGCCGGTTCTTTGGAGAGAAACTTCTGGCAGGGGTAAGAGATGACCATTTTCGATCGGATGGCTATCCGCTCTGCTGGGGATATGAATGACCATTTTCGGTCTAATGGCTATCTGCTCTGCTGGGGATGATTGCGATTTATCACTTTCCTAGTGTTGCGTGTGATAGCGTCTTAGGTGCCTCGAACCTTGATGATGATGGCTTTTTTAGGTGTCTCGAACCTTGAAGATGGCGTTTTAGGTGCCTCGAACCTTGGAGATGGCTTTTTAGGTGCCTCGGACCTTTGGAGATGATGGCGTTTTAGGTGCCTCGAACCTGGATGGTGATGGCTTTTTAGGTGCCTCGGACCTTGATGATGATGGCGTTTTAGGTGCCTCGGACCTGGATGATGATGGCGTTTTAGGTGCCTCGGACCTGGATGATGATGGCGTTTTAGGTGCCTCGGACCTTGATGATGATGGCGTTTTAGGTGCCTCGGACCTGGATGATGATGGCGTTTTAGGTGCCTCGGACCTGGATGATGATGGCGTTTTAGGTGCCTCGGACCTTGATGATGATGGCATTTTAGGTGCCTCGGACCTGGATGATGATGGCGTTTTAGGTGCCTCGGACCTGGATGATGATGGCGTTTTAGGTGCCTCGGACCTTGATTGTGAAATGGCCTTTCGGTGGACTTTGTCTGCTGCCGAAGGAGAGGGTGACCGTTTTGGTCGAGGGGCTGGACCTAATGATAGGATACCTACGTATCCCTAGTGGGAATCAAGCCCTTTCGTAGTTCGAGATCTACTCGAGATTTCGTTGGCTTTGCTGGGGATTTCGTTAGCCTTTACTGGGGGGGGGGAAATCAGACGTATTTGTAGGGGAAATCGGTCTTACGTTTTACTGCCGGGGGTAATTTTGACGAAAGATACGGGATCTCGTTATCTTTCTCGGGGAAATCGGTCTTACGTTTGACTGCCGTTTGATGATTTTGATGAAAGATACGGGATCTCGTTATCTTTCTCGGGAAATCGGTCTTACGCTTGGCGCCGTTTGATGATTTTGATGAAAGATACGGGATCTCGTTATCTTTCTCGGGAAATCGGTCTTACGTTTATTTGCCGTTTGATGATTTTGATGAAAGATACGGGATCTCGTTATCTTTCTCGGGAAATCGTTCTTACGTGTGACTGCCGTTTGATGATTTTGATGAAAGATACGGGATCTCGTTATCTTTCTCGGGGAAATCGGTCTTACGCTTGACTGCCGTTTGATGATTTTGATGAAAGATACGGGATCTCGTTATCTTTCTCGGGGAAATCGGTCTTACGCTTGACTGCCGTTTGATGATTTTGATGAAAGATACGGGACCTCGTTATCTTTCTCGGGGAAATCGGTCTTACATTTGACTGCCGTTTGATGATTTTGATGAAAGATACGGGATCTCGTTATCTTTCTCGGGGAAATCGGTCTTAAGTTTGACTGCCGTTTGATGATTTTGATGAAAGATACGGGATCTCGTTATCTTTCTCGGGGAAATCGGTCTTACGTTTGACTGCCGTTTGACGATTTTGATGAAAGATACGGGACCTCGTTATCTTTCTCAGGGAGATCGGTCTTACGTTTGACTGCCGGGGAATGATTTTGATGAAAGGGGATTGACTTTGGTTAACTTTGGTTAACTTTGTCAAGTTTGGGACTAAACTGCAGAGTCCCGGATTTTTAAAGGGCAAAAGGGTCATTTTGACCCTTACAATCCTGTCCGCGCGGAGAGGGTTTGAAAGTCAGAGGGTCTTAATGAGGGGCCAACGCCCTTCCTCTTCCCCATTCAGTTTTTTCAAAAATTACGAGAGAGAAGGAGATTTTTCGCCAAAACCGCCATTGTTGCTCAAAAAACTTCAAAATTCTTCCGTTTTTCTTCGATTTTCAAGCAATGGAACACGGGGAAGGTGTTTTTCAAGGCCAAGGACGTGGCCCGGTAGCGGAGAGACGATTGGAGCTCGTCCGAATGAGGAGGCATTATACTCTTTCGCAATCGATTGCGGAGGAGCCATATCCCGATGCTTGGCAACATTGGGCCACCGATCCGAGTCTCCGAACGGTATTCTTCGAATCCTTTTGATTCCTTTGTTGATATTTTGCTTGAAATTGAATTTTGGGTGATTTTTGATATTTTTTTTTTTTGAAAATTCGAATGATTGATGTTCTTGGCTTTGAATCTTGATTTTGATGCTTTGCATGTTGTAATGAGTATATGGGTAACTCAAAATGTGCATTTTGCTTGGAAAAAGAATTGGCATTTTCGCCAATTTTTTTTTTGAAATATGAGACTATGATGGATGATTTCCCGAATTTGGGACGGAATTCTTGCAATGTTGACATGATTTTTTTTTTTTTTTTTGCAATGAGATGATGATTCTATGAATGATATGTATGCATGTTATTTTATGAAAATGGGACGGAGTTTTTGCTTCCGTTGACTCCTTGTGTGAATGTATGAATGTAGGATCTTTTTTTTTTTTTTGAAATGACGGATGATATGCATGTTATGAATGCACCCTTTTTTTTTTTTTAGAGTGTGATTTTCTATGAAAAGTGGGACGAATTTTTCGTTCCCCTTTGATGTACGCTATTTCATGAAAGATGGGACGGAGTTTTTTGCTTCCGCTGAATGAATGTATGCATGTTTTTTTTTTTTTATGGAAAATGGGACGGAGTTTTTACTTCCTTAGGAATGCATGTAGAACTCTCTTCTTTTTTTTTTTTTTTTGATGATGAGTGATATGCATGTATGCACGTTGGTTGGGATTTGCTGAAAACTGTCTTTTTTGTGAGAGAAAACATGGGGCTCGGTTCATTGCATGCCGTTATGCTGCCGAATTTTCTTCAAAACTTTTGTGATGAATGATGCATGTATATGCTTTCCTTTTTTTTTTATGCAAATGCAAATGCAAAATTTTTTTTTTTTGACATTTTCTCTCTCTCTCTTTTTTTTTTTGCAGGGTGGAAACAACTACGTTACGGAGCAGCTGAACAAGATGAAGACTCGAGGATCGGTGGAGTCTGTAGTTGACTTGTGGGACCGGCTTCCGAATGCGGGCCGAGGAGCTTTGCCGAGTCCGAGACAGATTGTTGTTGAGACCGGGCTTTGGGAGTTCATTGAGTGCTTGAGGGGATTGGTCAAGTTCCCTAAGAGCAAGGGCTTGATGTTTGCTTTGGCACAGCACTGGTGGGATGCGACCCACACGTTTCACTTCTTTTGGGGCGAGGCTACGGTTACGCCTTCTGACTACGCTGCGATCACGGGTTTGTCCTTTAATGGACGCAGCATTGAGTGGCGGGATGGCTACAGCGACGCGGACCTGCAGGCTCTTCTGGGATTTTCCCCTATTCCCAAAAAGGGGATGGGGATGGAGTATGCCGTGGTCTATGGGAAGATTGTGGAGACCATTGTGAGCTACGAGGCTGGGGAGGAGAGGATAGGCGCTGAGCAGATTGCTAGGGCCTTCTTATGGTTTGCCTTTTCGAGCACCCTTTTTGGACATGCTGAGGGGACGGCAGTCTTTGCCTTGTTGAGGTCCTTGGAGGACATGGAGATGGCTGGAGACGTCTCCTGGGGAGAAGCCGGGCTGGCAGAGCTTTACTTTGCTCTTGATAGGTACAGCCGGAAGGCTGTGAGCTCCTTGTACTGCTTTGAGTTTGCCCTGGAGGTATAAGCTCTCTCTTTGCTTTCCCTTTCTTCTTGAGCACACACTTTTCTTTTGCACTGGATTGATTTGATTTTTACCTTTCGCAGGTATGGGCGCTGGAGTTTTTCCACGTCACGATGTGGCGACAGCCGGCGGAGTACGTCGGGGCGTATCCGGCCATGCGCTCTTGGTCCAAGCATGCCCGAGAGAAGATAAGCTCCAGGGGGCGTACGACTCTCAGATACGCGGATTGCCTTCCTTTGACGGAGGCTGAGACGGATGAGAGGATGATATTCTACCCCTGGGATCGTTTTGAGGTGGCGCAGCTGAAGGGCGCTGAGATTTGGACTGTGCAGCGGAGGATTCTGAGAGGTCTGACCTACGATGCCTATTATCTGGGAGAGAGGGTGACGCGCCAGCATGGCGTGAATTCGCCTTTGATGACACCGGTGGAGCCTCCCGCCGATATGATGTACCCGAGTGACAGATCTGCGACCTGGGATGATTACCGAGCCGGCCAGCACTTCTCGACCTGGATAGAGAGGGGTTAGGGGTCCCGCGATACCCTCGGACGGACTTTTCATATGTCCAGGATGGGGTCCGATTGAGGGTGCAGATCCCTCAGCCTGAGCGGCTTCCACGAGCTTTCCTGCCTCGTCCGGGTATGAAGGTATGGCTTCTCCTTCCCACCTTTCTTTTTCTTTTTTCTTTTGTCTTTTCTTTTCTTTCCTGTCATCATTTTTCGCTTCAACTGTTTCTGACGCTTTTGCTTTTGTGCAGTTTTCGGAGGTGGTCGTCGAGAAGCTGACGAAGTAAGTGATCGGAGCTAAGAGATTTATCAGGAGGATGGTCGCTTGCGGGGCTCCTCGTGCTAGAAGCGAGGCGACCACGGACAGCACCTGTCAGGCGGGAGGCTTCCCCTATTCGTTCAGAGACTTCTTCAGAGACTCCTCTGTCTCCTCTCATTGATCCCCGTGCGGTGCTGCCTTCGGATCACGTCATTCTCGGGGATCCACACGGGCAGGGACACGTTTGGCAGCATGGTGGGTCGTCTTCGTACGTCCAGGAATCCGACGCCTTCACCTTCGGATATGATTTTTCGCGAGATCTTGGCTTGCCCTATCGTAGCGTGCCGGTTGGTCCTGACGAGCCTCTTTCTGGAGACGAGGACGATTCTGAGCCCGAGATCTTCAGGGCTCCTGAGGAGGCGGGCCCGAGTCGCAAGAGGGACCGGGGACAGACGTCGGGCGCTAGGGATTCTGATTGATTTCTCTTTTTTTTTTCTTTAGACTGTTTTTCTGAGATTGAGATTTTTGACTGGGATTGAGATTTGTACAGCTTATGCACAATTTTTTTCTCTTTTTTTTTGATGTAATAATTTAGTATTATTGTTACCTACTTTTTTTTTATTTGATTTTTTTTTTTTGCACACTCCCTTTATTTTTGGAATGTAATAATTTAGGATTTTATTTTTATGAATGCAATGCAGTATGAATGCAATGTTGCATGAGCCTTGGTTTTTTGGCAAGGGTGTTAGTGTTTGGTATATGGACTGGTTTGGGGAGGTTTTTTTGCACGGGTTTCAAGCAACGGGACGGAATATTCCTCTTTGGTTCGGCGGTTTGGGTGCATTGCAGGATTTTCGATGGAGAACAAACATGTCCGCCCGGGATAGGATGTAAATCGACACTGTCCTTTAATTTTGCTTCAGATCTGGTCTCACTTTATTTCAAATTCAAATATCCTCTTCAACCTCTAGTCCAAACAGCCATTTTCGGGGAGAAAGAGAGAAAATTCATGGAAAACCTTAGAAAAGCTCCATCAAAATTGTCCCAAGAATCCCAAATGTCATTCTTTAACAAATTCAAGGATTGGTCCCGGGAGATTATGCATGAGAGGAGGTCCTTCTTTGAAGAAAGGTACAAGGTGAAGTGCTTATGGTCTCTCAAGGAATTGATTCCGGACTACGATCTTCTGAGGGCTTCTTCCTCATTTTGGGATACTAGAAGGCATGTCTTTTGCCTTTCTTACAATGAGGTTGTTCCGACCGTGGAAGAATTTCGGGCCTTGCTTGGTGGTCCGGAGGTGGAAGAGATAGCGGTTCCTTTGCCCGGAGGGGCTTCTTTCGTTGACAGATTGTGCATCCTCCTTCATCTTTCCCCGGAGGAGGCGCGAGGTATGATCCGTGGTCCCGATCATTTTGATATTTCCAGTCTTCCTGATAGATTTAGGGGCTTAGGCTTGCTCGACGATGCCTATTGGGATGCATTTGCACTTTGCATGTTCGGGACCTTGTTCATGGTCTATTCTTTTGGGATCTGTCATCGGTCTCTGTTGGATGTAGTCGTTCATTGTCGCTTGGGCAGAGATGTTGTACCTCTGATCCTCTGGGGAGACTTTCCATGCTCTCGATAGGTCAAGCTACGGAAGCGGTATATGCACGGGGCAGCCCGTTCCTCTTGACCCCGTGGCCGATGGAGCGCTTGGGGATTCTTCGGGAAACTCCCGACATGATCAAGCCTTGGACATTTGCCGGGAGGGGGTTGTCAGAGATTTTGATGATCGTGGGCTCATGGGAGCGTTGGATGGCTGGTCGCCAGACAGAAGATATCAGATGGTCAGTGCCTTGTTGGCGAGTGGAGACTCGCAGAGTGCTTCAGGACGGGTCTCATGTGGTCATGCTTCCAGGGCTTTCTCAGTCCAGCTTCTATATTCCGTCCTTGGTTCTGAGACAGTTCGGCTTGGAGCAGGTTCCTTTGGAGGACTTTGATGATATAGCCACCAGGGTGGTGGCTCCTGTTTCTATGGATGATCCTTCGGTATTTCCATTTCTGTCCCGAGCATGGAGGTATGACGTCTTTCCTCCTCGGGTTATCCTCAGGCGTCCGAGACCGGTGTTCTTGACCACTTGGTACTTGAATTGGTACGAGAGGCATTTTGGAGAGACTCAGATGGCTATTTTGAGACGGCGTGAGGCCATTGTGGGTGCGGAGGACCTGACAATTTCCGAGAGGAGGAGGGCCGAGGCGAGGGCCAACCCTCATGACAGGAGCGGAGACGCTGTGACCGACTATGAGGCTTACGTCAAGAGACAGGAGAGGAGGGCTCCTATGCTATCAGCTAGGCTACAGGAGATGAGAGATGACGCTTGGGCTACCAAGGCCCTGACAGAGGCTGGCTTGATAGATCCTGTTCCTGTACCAGAGCTTGGTAGGAGGAAGACCGACATTTTTCCTATTCAGAAGAAGAAGACTCGAAGGGGGAAGAAGAGGGGAGAGGCCAGTTCGAGTGGCATGGAGTGACTCTGAGGTTTCCGAGTATCCCTTTCTTGTCGTGCAGCATACATTAGTTTGACTATGTATCTTAGTTTCTTTTAGCAAAGTTGCCGCTGTAGGAATGAGTCGGGCTTAGACTCTTCAAAAAGTTTTTAACTTGTAATGAATATTTGAATTGCTTCGCAGTTTTTCGAGGCGCTTTCATGGTCCGATCGCTTGTATTGATGTCGGATTTTGACTTTTATTTGTGTTTTAGACCGAACCGTTTCCGCCGCCTACGTTCCCTCATTTTGAGGAGCTCAGGTCTTCGTAGTTCAACCCGGTCGAGTTTTTTTGTTTTGTTTTTTTTTTGTTTTTTGTTTTTTTCTTGTTGTTTTTTTTTTTTTTGTGCAACCCTGTTTTTTACCTAGGCCGCCCTTTTCGGGTTTTCAACCTAGTTGGGTATTACTCTTTTAGCACTCTTTTTTTTGTTTCTCTTTTTTTATGCGTAGTATCTGCGCAGCTTGTCACCATTCACTGGGTGTACAAAGGGATTTCCGTCGAGGTCTGCGAGTTGCATGGCTCCTCCGGAGAAGATCTTTTGGACGACGTATGGCCCGACCCAAACAGGCTCCCATTTGCCGAGCGGGTTGACACGGACTGGGGGCTTTTCTTTCAAAACGAGATCCCCTTCTCGGATCTCCCGATGCTTTACTTTCTTGTCAAAGGCTCTGGTCATTCTTCCTTGGTAGGCTCGGATGTGTTCCATTGATTTCAATCGGCGTTCATCTAGCAGGGCCAATTCATCATGGCGACTCTGGAGCCATTCGACCTCGTTGATCCGGGGCTTTCCAGCCAGATACGGAGCGAGGGATTTCTAGCTCGATTGGGAGTACGGCTTCCATTCCGTATGTGAGGGCAAATGGTGTTTCACCGCTGCCGTTCGACCGATGTCTCCGTAGCTCCCAGTGCAGTGTAACTTCTCGGGCCAATCTCTGCCTTGGACAGCCATTTTTCGGATGATATTTTCCAGAGTCTTGTTTGTTGCTTCGACGGCTCCGTTGGTTTGGGGCCTGTAGGGAGATGACTTGTGACGGGTTATTCAGAATTCTGCCAGCAGCCTGTCGCATTCCCCTTCGAAGTGGGATCCATTATCTGAGATGATTTCGACTGGCAACCCGTATCGGCACATGATGTTCTCTTTGATGAAGAGGGCTACTTTCCTTGAATTGAGGATTTTGTAGGATTTTGTAAGGCATCCTTTCCAGTTCCTTCGAAGAAATCACCAATCTGCGTCTCTTTAGGCTCTTCCGCAGTTCCCAGATTCACACTCGTCAAAATCTCTTCGGCAGCTTGGGCTCGATTTTCCTCTTTCCGGACAACCTGCTTAAAGATTTCTTTGATATATTGTTCATTTAATGTGTCCGCTTCTTCATCTAGTGAATCGTTATTAACTGTTTTTAGATCATTAGTTAATTCATCATTAGTTAAAGTGGCAATTAAGGGATACTCAGAAAGGTTCGTCATTTCATTGAGAATAAAAGGGAATACAGTATTGGCTAAAATTTCGTGGTCTTCAGGCATGAGGCCATCGGACGACTCGGAAGACTCAAACTCAACAACGAGAGACTCAGAGGACTTTACAAAGGTTGAGACAAAGGGACGGGGGACCAATCCAAGTTTGGTGATCATTTCTTCTTTGGTCGCGGACGGGCCTGAGAGAGTTTCCCAATTCTTTAGCGGCATCGCTGTCAGGGGCCTCATGACTCGGGGGCTGTCTCGTTTCTGTCCTCCTTCCTCAGTCGTTGCTATCATCTCTTTGTCTGAACCAGAATCAATTGTGTTTGGCATCTGAAAGCTGAGCATGTGGATGTAGGGATCTTCCTCAATTCTGGGGATTTCTATCTCGTCACAATCTGACCGCTCAATCCAGATGTAAGGACGTATTGCGTCTCGATGTGATGCTGGAAAAATCTCATGTCCCATACTCGAGCGGAAAGGCTTGGCAGGCAGTTCATCAAGGAGGACGTCCCACACGACGTTCATAGATTCGAGTTGAGTATGACGATGCTTGTCGATCTTTACCATGAAAATTTCCTGGCTTGGCAGGGTCAGAGAGTGGGTTTGAAGAATGGTGACAAAGCTGTGATTAGGGACCGGGGGTTTGTGTGCCTGTATCATGGCGGTGTTCAATGTTTCCTTCCAGTATGCCTCCAAATGTTGGAAATGACAATTGAATTTGATGAATCGGACTTTTTCGGAGTCTGCTCGCTTGAGTGCGTTGACATAGTTGGCATCACCGGATTCTAGGGGATTCTGACGAGACTTGCCCCGATAGTCCCTAGGTCGATTCAGAGGAGGTAGCCCCGGTGTCTGGCTAAGAGCATGCTTGGTAACGGTCTCGGCTTCGTTCCCTATGAAAACCGTCGCCCTTATGACTTCAAGGTCCCCTTGTCGGTTAATGAATTTGACGCATTGGTGGAGAGTGGAAGCTATGGCTTTCATGTGATGCAACCAAGGGCGCCCTAATAGGGCTGTGAACTCGGAGGGGATATCCATTACATGGAACTTTGATGGCACCATTTGGGGTTTCGTACTGCAGTTCCGTAGTCACCGTCCCCGTGATGGGACGGGACGTGCCATCATATGCCTTGACCGACCTGTGGATGGGATCATGTGCCTTTCATTGATGCGTAGGGCCCGCATCATGCTGAGGGGAAGGACATTAACGGCTGATCCGTTGTCCACCAATACTCCAGGGAGCGATACGGTGTTGAGCTTAATGGTGATGTACAAAGCTTCATTGTGTTGGGAGACATCTCTTGGCAAATCTTCGTCGCAGAAGGTGATCATGCTGCCATATAGGTGGGGATCATAGATTTGGTCCTTGTCTCGGGATAGAGAGTCATCAAGCCAGTCACTTCGTGCTTTTTTCTTGCGAGGTAGAACCTTTCAAGCCCCCTGGTTATACCGAGGCCGTTTGTGGCGGTTGCCATCTCCGGTCAACATGTTGATTGAGTGGGAGCGCCAAACCGGCGTTGGTCTTTCTTTGTCGGTGTGCACTCGGGAGCCGGACAAACCGATTTTGGCTGTTCCCGCGGGGATAGATTTCGATTGGCGGTAGAGTTACCCAGTCCACGGTATTTCGGTGTCCGAAAGTCTCAATTTCGTTGGCAAGGCTTTTCTCGCTCTTTTACCCCTGTTTGCTTTGGGGAAGACCGGGCCGGAGTAGAGTACATAATAATCAAATCCCCGCATGGCTCCCCGAGCGTACCTACACCGGTATCACCGGCCTCGAATCTCTCCTTCAATTTTTGGCCGGGAGGAAATTTTCTTCTTCTTAGGAGGACGGTCCTCGTGTATCCACCCCTGATAGTCCCTTTCAAGGTGTCGGGACAGCCACGTATATCCCACCAAATGTGTTTAACGGCGTGGCGGATTTGGGACCTCGGGTTGAGCGGTGCTAGGAATGACTTTGAGTGGAACCGGTTCCGGGAGATCTGCCTGTCGGGCTCATCTGGAAGCGAGTGGTTGGACTCCGCCGATATTGAGAGGTATTAGGGTTCCGGGAACAGGCATATGTTTGTCCTTCGTGGAGCCCCGCCGGTTGGGAGATTGTTAAGGTCCCGAAGTGGCGTGTGGCCTCTTCAATCCAGGCTTGCTGCCCGTTCTGGCGTTCCTCCAGGGCTTTGATGGTCGACCATATTTCTTCAATCTGTTTCCTGATCTTCATCACCCAGGCCGATATTTGCGGGATCATCACTTTGAGAGGGAATAACTGACGGTATGTCGAACTCTTTCATCCTTAACTGCTGTTTGGGGGCCAGTTGCCCTGTAAGTCGACGGGCAGGAGTCCCGGCGGTGGAGACATAGGAATCTTGGGGTAGCATCTTGATGTATCCGGGACGATTAAGAAGAGGAGGAGAACATTCTTCCTTCTTTGTGGTAAAAGTGCCATCGGAATTGAGACTGATAGTCAAACCATGACTTGCGACAACCTCCAGAAGGTCGCTAATTTGAGCCTCATGTCGAAGTCTCATCTGTTCTACCAACTGGATCCAATACTGGTCTGTCTGAGGGATTCTGGAGGACGGAGTGACGTTATCCCTATCATTGCCGGCTGACGCAGACATTCTGAAACCCAGAGTCGGAACAAACGGTGCAGCTGATGACGCGCTTGACTCTTCCCAACTGATCAAGCGGTGACCCGGTGTCCGGAGCCAACCTTTGTGAGGAGCTGCGGGGGAAAGGACACGAAGGTTCAGATGTCTGGGAATGGAAGGAGGGTAGGTGTTTGGACATTGGGCTCATGCAACATGCAGTTATTTGTTCACGTTTACTTAAAACATGTTTTATTAACCTAATCGGTTGGAAAAGATTGCTCTTCTTTTTCGCAAGCTACTCTGGATCCTGGATCAGTGGGTCCCGTCACTACGTCTATAAGCCTCTTGTATTCCACCTGTATTTCGACCTCCCGGGGTGGACAGCCCCGGGCGAGGGTCCTATAGGGCAAGCGGGTCCCACCGACCGAAAAAAAATGATCCTAAAAGTCTGGCGGGTAATCGAGTCTTAACGAGCATTCGATGTAAATTACGGACAAAGCTGACGTCAAAAGTCAAGATCATGTCCGAGGGCTCGACGAAAAGTCGGCATGATTCGGACTGATAAATGTCCACGATTGATCTTGACTTGTCGTCAATTAGGCCGTAATTAGGCATGGAATAATCATTAATCCTTGATGACTCAGTGTCAATGCTGGGAGTCAGTGTATAATTTGTGCCGCCGTAGCCGAAGTCAAGGCGCCGGCCAATATCTTGGTCAAAGTCTGCGGCGAAAAACCGGCAGAACTTCGACTGATTAGGGTCCCCGAAAGATATTGAGTCGGTATGCCGACAAAGGCTTGAAAGGAAAGGTCTATACACAGACAGGGCATGACACAGACCAAACTAAAAACCAACCGGGTCTCGGACAGAGTGTGTCACGGACAAGTGCATGGTCGACACGAGGCTCCATGGGATGTTTGGGTAGTCCTGTGCTTGCACCGAGAGGCGTAATAAGACCAAACGGGCCGCGACAAGGATTTCCCCGGGTTAGGGACGTAGTGTGCAGTGTACGGTCACGTGCGCGTAGTGTGCAAGCAGTCTATTTTCTTTTTCTGAGTAAAATAGAAATTTTTTATGTGTCTTAAAAATATGATGCATGATTTTTTTTTGAAAATTTTCTTTTTTTTTTTAATTTTTTTTTTTTGAAATTCAATGAACACATAAGCACAAAAGCACAAGAATTCCGATAGTTAGGGACATGATTCCGACAGTCAAAATTTTGACTTTTTCCGAGGCGGCCAAAACAACACGAAAAATGTGCAAAAATCAACACACACAACAAATGATTTTTAAAGCCGGGACGGAAGCTTGACCCTCAAAAGCTTTTTCTTTTTTTTTTTTGAAAACGGTGATACCGGTACGTGGGATTGTTAAACCACAATTTATCCCCGACTCGTGTTAGGAGGCGATAACGGGAAGTTTAATGGTTTCCACCAATATACCAAATACCATTTTTTTTTAGAAAAAGCTTATTCCTATTCCCCAGCGGAGTCGCCACTGTGATGATGTGCCATTCGCGGGAAAAATTCGATTTTTTGCGTTTCTTTGAAAAAATCAAATAAAATCGGAAAAAGAACGGAGTCGCCACGCCATTTTTATTTTAAGGGCCAAAACTTTGAAAAATGCCCGAGACACGCTGGGAAGGACGTTAGTGTGCGCCCGGAATGCCTCGTAAAACGAGTCTTCCAAACTGAAAATCATTTGTGTGTGTGTGTGTGTGTTTTGGCCAAAAAAAAGTTGAAACTCAGAAAAGTAAAAATTGGGGATTCTTTTTAAGACTTTAAACTGATCCCATGATTTTTTGGAAGATTTTTGGATTGAGGTTTGGTACTCAAAAGACCTTTTGAAGTTGAGAGTCACTTCTGCCAGAATGAAAAAGGCAGTGGACCTTTGATTTTGAAATGGATTCAAGGGCCTTAAAACTTCATAATCTGGATAAACTCAGAGAATGAAAGTTATTCTAGACACCTTAAACAAGATTTGTGAGAAGGAATTTTCCATTTTGGAGAAGATTTGAGGGGTCAAAAACTTCTGGAAATCTCAGATATGAGATCTGGACTCCCAGAAGCTGATGAACTGGCCTCTAAAAGAAAATTTGAAAAAAATGAGTTTTACTCACCCAAAAAATAAAGTAAAAATATGTATGGAAAGCTCTGGATGTTGGCTACAAAAAGTGTTTTGTAGTCAACACCAAATTCCAAGTTTATCTGTGTCCAACAATTAAGACAATGGACTGGGGTCTTGGAAAATTGCTACTGGACAGCAACTTCTCAAGAAAGGAAAAATGATTTTAAAGGGGGTTTTTGCATCCATGCTTGTCCCCATTTCCCTAGGTTTTGGTTAGTGATCACTTGACATTTTAGTGGTGAATCAACTATACCAAACCATCCTTGGGGTACATTAGGACTAAGCACTTCATTTGCTTGGGAAGGGGAATTTTATCCTTTGAAATCAAGATTTGGTGCTTGAAAATGGTTTTTAGGGTTTTGAAAATGTGTTTTCTTTGCAAGAAAGTAAGAACACTTTGAAAATAATGTTGATCCTTGTAGAAGATCATCCATGGAGATGAACTTCCATGGTGATCTTCTTGGATCTAAGACAAGAAGATGAATGAACTACATTTTGTAGCTAGAAAATGCATGCATGGATGAGAGATTTAGGGTAAGAAGAGGGAGGTTATACCTATCTTCTTTGTATTTTGGGGCTTTGGCTTGAATGTATGAGTGTTTGAGGCTTTGAATATGATGGTGAGTGAGTGAGATTTGGGAAGATAATCAAGAGAAAAGAGTGACAATTCAAGGGAATTCTCACTATTTTCTCAAGTATTTTCGCCAAGGTGCAACTGTGAATTGTGTTCTTCCTTTTTTTTTTTTGTGACTGGAGGGCTCAATTTATAGCCCTCTGAATTTTACAAACCCATCCGCGCGGACAGGACCTGCAGCGTGCACTGTTCATTAAATGCAGCTCCAGGCTTTGGACACAAGGAATAATCTTTTCAAAATTCAAATTAATCAGCCAGTTTTTGTTTCCAGCCATTTCTTTTTTTGGTTTTTCTTATTTCTTTTGCTTTTTTGATTCCTTTCCTTGGTTTATCTTTTTTTGGCAATCCCTAATCTACCCTTACTTGGTTAGAAATGTTAGGAATGTTAGGAATTGTTAGAAATGTTATGACTTTCGTTAATTTTCTAACGAAAATACTAACAAGCTCAAATTGGAGCACTTACAAGGGGCCCAAGCAAAACATCTCTATTTCGAGGGACAAATTCCATCTTGACTTATCATCCTTTTCATCATGAATCCGATCATGCCAAAGATAGCCTTTATAAATATCGTGTTAAGATATCGTTTGACTAAAATCAAACATAACTTTCATCATATGTAAGGTCATGATAATCTCAGGTCTAGGGACTAAATGAAGTGACCATATGAGATTTAATTATGACATTTGACCATGACATAAATCTCATAAGGGTCAAGTCCGGTCACTTGTTCACTAACAAGTACCCATAAATTTAATGTGCATCTCTATGCATATAATCATCATATGATTATCCATTAACATTTATACTAATTATTCTCTTAATAATTAGGGACGGAGATTATTATAATAAATATGCAAAATATAATAATAATCAAATAATAAACTTAAACGATAAAGATGATACATAATGGTTTTAAGTTTAAACATAACTAAAGCCTAGGGCATTACACCAACAATCTCCCACTTGCACTAGGCTCCATCTATGTATCGAATACCCATGAATTTAACATGACCATCATGCTTCTACCTGTGCTAGGGTCTTTTGTAAGTGAATTCATAATGTCATCATCGGTTGATACTTTGCATATCTTAACGTCTTCTCATTCTTTATGAATTCCTCAAAAAACGTCTAAGTATGTGTTCGGATCACCGTTGTGACCTTGGTTCCATTGTTAGCACAAATGGCACCACAATTGTCACAACATAAGTTTCACCGATTAGTGATACTTGGAACATTTCCAAAATACTAATGAACTTTTGATCCAAACTGCCTCTTTTAGCCACATCATATGTTGCTAAAATTCGGCCTTAGTAGTAGAATCGGCTACGATTTTCTGCTTAGAACTCTTCCAACAAAACCGTACCTCCAATAAGCATAAACACAAATCCTAATTGCGATTTAAATCCACTTTGTCAGTTTGGAAGCTAGCATCTATGTAACCCTTACAACAAGATTAACTTCCAACCTTTCAATTACCAAGAACGCATCCTTAGTTCTTCTTAAGTACTTAAGGATCATCTTGATTGCCATCCAATGGTTCTTAACAGGATTATATTGGTATCGACTTGTCATGCTTAGAGCATACGAGACGTCGGGTCTAGTACAAATTATGGCATACATGACAGATCCAAATGTCAGAGCATATAGAACTTCATTCACTCCCTTTTGCTCATCAGTTGTCATAAGACAATGAGTATTGCTAAGAGAAATACCATGACCCATTGACAAGATACCTTTCTTAGACTCTTCTAAGAACCTTGTCAATGTGAGTATTTTGACTCAAACCAATTTATCCTTTTAGATTTATCTCTATAGATCTCGATGCCAAGAATGTAAGCGGCTTCACCCATATCTTTCATTGAGAAAACTTTTCTTTGACCAAGACTTGACAGTCTTAAGTGTCGAAACTTTCGTTTTTCCAATGAGTAACATATCATTGTAACAAAACAATAGAAATAATACTACGCTCCCACTGAATTTCATGCATACACAAGGTTCATCTTCATACTTGATGAAGTCAAACTTTTGATCGATTCATCAAAATGAAGATTTCAATTCCTTGAAGCTTGCTTCAATCCATCTCATGGATTTTTGCAACATGCATACTTTATTAGAATTTCTTGGATCGACAAAACTCTCGGGTTGTGTACTATACACATCCTTAAGAAAGTCGTTTGACATCCATTTGTCATATCACATAGTCATAATATGCGATCATGGCAATTGAAATTTTGACAGACTTCGACATTGTAACTGGCGAAAAGGTTTCTACATAGTCAATACTATGAATTAACCTAAATCCCTTTGCTACAATCCTTAGTCATGAAAGTATACACCTTCCCATCCATGTCGATCTTTAAGACCTACTTGCACCCTCTAGTTTTTTACACCTTCAGGTAGCCCAATCAAGTTCCAAACTTGCTTATCAAACATGGATTGCAATTAGGACTTCATGGTTTCTAACCACTTATCCAAATTAGGAGTGGACATCGCTTCTAGATAGGAAGTAGGATCGTCATTTTCAATGCCTTCCACTTTATTACTTTTCGAAACGAGAAATCAATATTTCTTGAGTTCGGATCGTAACCTATCCAATCTATGATGGACTTGTGCATCTTGAACCGGTTCCACAACTCTTTGTGAACTTGGTTCCATCTCTACTCTTGGTTCCATATTATTTTCGGGTTCTTGAACTTCTTCAAGATTAATTTTACTCCCACTAGATCCTTTATTGAGAAACTATTTCTCAAGAAACGAATTGTATAGAGCAACAAACATTTTGTTCTCCTTTTGTGGTTGTAAGATTAATTTCTGAAAATATCCTTGTCAGATTTGGTGCTAACTTATCAGAGACAAGTCTCTTCTTATAAGCTTTGCAAACCTAAATCTTCATGAAAGACAAACTAAGTTTTCTTCCATGCCACATCTCGTGTGGGGCCTTAGAAACCGATTTAATAGGGACTCGATTCAATGTAACCGCATTATTTCTAATGCATATCCTCAAAAGGAAATAGGAAAGTCTAATTGACACATCATCGAATGAACCATGTCCTACAAGGTTCAATTCCTCCTAACAGACATACCATACAATGTGGTATTCCGTGTGGAGTCAACTCTGAAACGATTTCATAGTTTTGAGATGATTGTCGAACTCTTGGCTCAAATATTCACTACCTCGATCTAATCGAAGTACT
This sequence comes from Adenophora triphylla var. japonica, assembly GCA_022495995.1. NCBI lineage: Eukaryota > Viridiplantae > Streptophyta > Magnoliopsida > Asterales > Campanulaceae > Adenophora > Adenophora triphylla. Next base: position 737,318 of record JAFEMH010000401.1, read on the forward strand.
TAATAGTTTTGCCAAGTTGTTTTGTACTTCATCTTGAAATGTTCAAAACATCTCAAATGATTCACCTTTTAAACTTCATCAGATAGACATAGTTATATCTAGATAAGTCATTGGTGAATATGATGAAACACCAAAATTCTCCCCTAGCAATGCTACTTAATAGTCCACATACATCTCATGTACAATGACCAATAAGTCACTAGCCCTCCCACTACTCTTAGTGTAGGGTGGTTTGGTCAATAATCCCAATAAACAAGATCCACATTCCTCAAATTATTTAGAGTCATATGAGTCTAAAAGTTCATGTTAATGGAGTTTAGATATATGTTTCTTATTTATCTGACCAAGCCGGCAATGCCATATGAACGCGTTGTTCATATTATTCGATTTAGATTTTCCATTTATATTATAGATATCTTCAATATTATTTTGTTTCTCATCATCTAGGATATGAAGACCATTTAATGACATATGCAATACAATAAGGCATATCATTAAATAAATATAAGACTTCTTATTCTCAATAAGAAAATTATATCCTTCATCATCCATTTAAGAAACGGAAATAATACTTCTACTCAAATCTGAAACATAGTCATACTTGTTCAAAACAAGTACTAGTCCACAAGGTAAAGTGACTTCATAAGTCCCTATGGCTATAATGTAGCAACTATTGCTCCATTCCCACACATAGGTTTAATTTACCTTCTTTGAGTAGCTTTCTATTCTTTGTTCCTTGCACATTTAAACAAATGTGAGATCCAATCCGGTATCATATACCCAAGAACAAGAATTCGAAAGGAGAATATCTATCATATAGATACTTGAAGTAGTAGCAATCATATTGCCCTTCTTCACCTTTTAGGCCTTCCTAATAAGCCTTGCAACTTTGCTTCCAATGAACAATCTCATTGCACTGGTAGCAAACTGCATCCTTTTGAGACACTTTGGGTTTAGCCTCTTTGGGTTTGGCAACTTTTGCCCTAGGTTCAACAACTTTTGCTTTACCTTCTTTACCTTCCTTTATGAACCCCTTTCTTGTGTTAACTATTAACACTCTTGCGGATTGCTCCCTTTTGCATCTCATGCATTAAGAGCCTTCACCACAACATACATCTTTTCCCTAGTTCGCATTTGGAACATTTCCTTTTGCGTTGTGCTAGAACAAAAGTAACTTCCATGTGTTCAAGGTTCTTCATAAGAGCCTTTAAAATTGGGGGCAAGTATAAGGCTAGCAATATTATTAGAATCATCAACATGTATCTAATGTTGCTTCTTATTTGCCCTTTGCAACATTTGCAGTAGGTTCAACAGGAATGAATTCGTCAAGAACGTACACATTTGCCTAAGAACAATTCTTGAGCATCTGATCAAATCAGAATAACAGATACCGTTCTTTTCGAACTTTGTCCTTCATAAGGACGAATCGCAATTTATTGTGTAATGCTACTTCTACAACAAAATATGCAAATTATATGAACACATATCAATATCAACACATTTATCATCTAAGAGAAATTCATGTATTTCATAAATACTCCCACTAAATCATGCACCTTCCAATGCAAACAAGTATAATATGCATTTAATGGGCTAAGATCCAACTTTAATTTAATCTCAAATACGCTATGGCGCACCGCTCAAGATTAAATTAATTAGGTAGAAAACATCAATCATATCGTATATGACTCTTAGATCTTTTATGAGATTCATATGTCTTAGCATATTTTAATCTCATCGTATGCCTTGGGTCCAAAACTATTTTGATAACCCAATTAAGTTCATCCACTTTAAACGTATAGGAACCACCATTTTCTCATCTTGTTCGCAAACGAAATAGAATCAAAGCACCTTGCTATGGCAAATCCACCCAAAACTATCCGAGTGGTCTCAAGTGTTTTAATCATGGATTGGCATAAAGAACTTAAAAGTTAAATGAAGGTTCTTTTAAAGCAGATTATCAACATATCAACAAAGATAATCATAATGTACACCAGGTAAGTTCCCAAGAAAATAGGTGAGCCACAAGAACTGCTTAAGTACCAAATCTTCCTTCGACAGAACTCTCCTAGTCATGCACAATTACAATACCAATTTGAATGCAACATAATCAATACTTTGTATACTGACTTGTTTCTCATAAACAATCAGATACTCGTAAACTGATTTGCTTCTCATATACAATCAAAAAACTTCAAATTTTTCGTAAACCGACTTGTTTCTCATAAACAATCAGAACACCAAAATTTAATATTTCAACTAAACATTCAGGAAATTACAATTCAATATTTCAACTAAACATCTAACATAAGCTCTTAAAACATAAGAACACATAATTCATGCATCGCAACAATTAATAAAAACACATTTAAATTAATTTAGCATGCATGAACAATGAATTAATCTAGCATAGCCCTATAAATTTAATTTCCAGAAATTTATAGCATCCAGATTAAGACATAAACATATCAGATTGTAAACATTATCACAGATTAGAATGAAAATTCAACAAAACTGATATTGTCCAGATTGACAACATCTGTCGCACGACGAGGACTTGCAGAAGACCTTTATGTCGCACGACTAGACGAAGCTACTGCACATGGCCAACTAATGTCGCAGGACTTAGGTTGCCAGTTTGCAGATTTTTCAGATTCAATCAATTTCAATCATAAAGTAATTAAATCAAGTAAACAGCTTTTAACAGATTTAATTCAATATGAACAGAAAACGATTTTCACATTGTTTCACATAAACAATCAAAATTCTACAGCATACAAAACATGCAATAAGCATATAAACAATTTATATCTTAATTCTAGCATGTTAATTCAGACTCAACCATACGAACGGGGCTCTGATACCACTGTTGGGTTTTATGGGTCCATACGCAGCGGAATTAACATCTAAATAACACAAAAACCCAAGAGCCCTAAGATCCGTTCTATACAATTAAATTGAATTCCTATGAGATAGAATTTACCAACCTTAATTGCTTTCCAGTCTTGAGCCATCGAACAATTTATCAATGTGATTTTGAATCACAATCTTTGATCTTCAAAAACATTTGAACCTTCGGATTAGAACTCTAGGCCTTGATCGTCATACGAGCGAAGACCCTCTAGTAGTATCCACACGTTAGAATGAACTAAGAATAGTTCTTGAGAATTGCTAGATTCTTAAACCTATGGAAGAAACATTGAGAAACCTTTTGGTGATTTTCTCTCTTGAAAATTCGGCTAGATGATTAGGGTTACATACCTCATATTTATATTACCTTAATATAAGTATTTGTTTCCTAATCGTATTAGGAAACTAGTCTGTAAACCGTATCTGGCAGATTCTGTCGCGCGGCAATATAAGCCACTAGGCCAGTTTTGTCGCGCGCCAAGGTATGCCACATCAGGAACTCTCAATCATTCTTTCTTTGGTTTAACCAATTCATTTTAGTTGTGTGTGACCCAATAGGATTATATTATGTTGGCAATGAGCTCGATCATATCGACCCTCATAAGACATAAGCGGACTCTAGCAAGCCATTACGTCTACCCAATTAATATAATGTAAGAGTTCACGTTTCCAATGGTACACTTCCATTTCTCCCTTTGTCTCACGATGTTATATTGAACACAAGTCATGGTCCACGTCAACTTGTATTTGTTCAATGCTTTCTCGATCTCGAGTATAATGATAATACAATCGCATTGGGGTGTGGCCACACACTTTCATCATTATCACTCATCGAGGGGCCCAAGCAAAACATCTCTCTTTCGAGGGACAAATTCCATCTTGACTTATCATCCTTCCCATCATGAATCCGATCATGCCAAAGATAGCCTTTATAAATATCGTATTAAGATATCGTTTGAATAAAATCAAACATAACTTCCATCATATGTAAGGTCATGATAATCTTAGGTCTAGGGACTAAATGAAGTGACCATATGAGATTTAATTATGACATTTGACCATGACATAAATCTCATACGGATCAAATCCAGTCACTTGTTCACTAACAAGTACCCATAAATTTAATGTGCATCTCTATGCATATAATTATCATATGATTATCCATTAACATTTATACTAATTATTCTCTTAATAATTAGGGACGGCGATTATTATAATAAATATGCAAAATATAATAATAATCAAATAATAAACTTAAACGATAAAGATGATACATAATGGTTTTAAGTTTAAACATAACTAAAGCCTAGGACATTACACCAACAGTGATCACATCCCGGTCACATAGAAAATTTTACATTAATTCATTCAAACATTTAGAAAATTCATGTAAACCAAATGAGCTTAGCATTCACTTAACTTCATTATTCTTAGGAAATACCGGCAAACCAAATGAGCTTAACATCATTTACTATATGATTCCAACAATTCAGCAAAATTAAGAAAATTTGTACCTTGAAGACATTGTTGAGTGTGATGTTAAGATAACGTGCTGATCGTATGGGGGCAAAAACAACAACCTAAAAATTTCAAAACAAACAATTAGATGGAAGTATTAATGACGATTTCAAAGTGTACTGACTTCCACTATTTAATATATCATACCTTCTGAAGTATCAGAACAGAACCGACATATATATGACTTGCAAATTCACTCTCAGTTAGCACTTTTCGATGAAAGAAAGCATCTATGATATCTGTAGGATCCTAATAATTTTATCCCAATTAGTAACTCAAAACACATTTCACCCATGCTTGAAAGCATACTAAGCTCATATCCTAAACTTTAAAGTCATCATAAGATCACCAAGACCATTTGGTGTGCAAGACTTGATAGCAACAACAACCTAATAGAACATACATAAATGTAAAAAATTAATTATCTTTACACACATTTAACTATAATTAATCTTGATATTATACCTGATTCTCCGTGTCAATATTATGTCATTCTTCTTGATAGAGCTCAACGGATAATATGTACCAGCTTCAGTGAGAAATTTCATTGCAAAGAGCCAAAGACTGTCTTGGAAATCTTCATCCTTTATCGGATCTTCAATCGCTCTCCGTATGTACTTTTGGGTTGCGATCGGGGATTCCTGCGAAGATAAGCTCTGACGATCGAGGATTTTCCGGCGCATGGCAGACTGTACGACACCGGCGGGACCAAGAATAAGTGGCGATGAGACTGAAAATTCAGTTCCGATGAGGGATACGAGAGAATGAATGAATCTGCGAGAAAAAATCTTATCTACTAGAAAAAAAGAGGAACTCGATACACAGTGTAGCGAGTTTGACTGTGACCGGTCAAACTCGCTACACGGTGTAGCGAGTTCCTCTTTACTTAATCACAGTGATTAATCACAAACCGGCAAACCCTAGTTATTTGAAACTCGCTACACCGTGTAGCGAGTTTGACCGGTCACAGTCAAACTCGCTACACCGTGTAGCGAGTTCCAAAAAATTTATCTTTTAGGAAAATAGTTTGAAATGTGAGTTATTTTGGGAAATAGATTTTTAAAAACGAATTATTTGAGAAAAAATCGTTTTATCCCTATATATGTATTATGTAGGTCCAATTTAACTCAAAAACTTAACACAAGTCAATATTTGGTTCTTACAAATTCAACAACATCACACATTAAAAAAAGCCCAAATTTTATTTTCCCCTAAATCCTTTTGATAAGGCATTACTTAAGGAAAAAAAAAAGAATCAAGGGGAGAAAAAAGAATTATGCTTATCCAGTTATTGTTATGCTACGCTAGACCAGAGTCCAACGCCTACCATTGCTGTTGCCGCAGAGCCGCCACCACCACTGCAATCTTTATAATATGCATCACGCCACTATTGATAATCATGGAATTCGTTCTCCTTCCCCATTCCCTATTTGATTTTGAAAAGCCTTAATTGAATAATGTGAGTATTTTAATGTAATTAAGAATTTGGTAGCTTTTGTTGTAAAGACAAGACTTACGTTATTCTCTTTTTTTAGATCTACGACTCTACGACTCTATAGGCTATAGCTACTAATACTATTGCCAATGGCAATGGCACAATGTCTCACTGTTATGTAAAAAGAAATTAATGAAATAGATTTGTGGTTTTTTCAGAAATTAGAAATTTAAGGTTAGGGTTTAATGTTGGTTGATTGATCATTATATTAATATGGTTTGAGATTAAGTCAACAAGTGAATTTGCAAAGTTGTTTTTTTTGTGTTGTTGTTAAATTGCAAAGTTAGTTTTTTTGCCTATTTGATTATTGTTGTTTCTAGAATTTATGATATGTCAACACGAAAACATAATCCTAAAAGTGCAAAAAGGAGGAAGAAAAAAAGAGACGATCAATTAACTCAATCTTTAAGTGGTTCTCTTAACAAGTATGTTACATTTAATAAGTCGTCTTAAGGGGCATCTATTCCTGTTGGCTATGTGGTGAGCGAGGAACTGGTAGATGTGATTGATGGTGAATCAATTGATAGTGTTAATCAGAAGAAGGAGGGATCAATAATGAGATTTCTATGAATTATGATGAAAAAAGAGAAGCTATAGATTTATATGATCCAAACAATTGGAAGTTACTCGATCAAGATCTCATTAACTTATTAATTGAGATGGTGCCTATAAAAGTTGAAATAGAAGACTCTGCATATTAAAGAGATAATGCAAATCGACATTTTTGTAATTCATTCTATACTTGTTGCTTGTCCAGTGGAAAGAAACACGACAGGAAATGGCTAGTATAATCTCAGTCTTCTGATAAGGTGTTTTGCTTTTGTTGTAAGATTTTTAAGGACAAAGATAGGTATTCTTATCTTTTTATTTAGAATGAAATATTGTTGCTTACTAAATTGATAATGAGCATTTTTTTATTTTTTTGGTTAAAAATTACATACTTTAAAGAGGGGGTCCCGTCCAAAAAGTTCGCATAGGGCCACAAATATTACGAGATCGGCCTTGGTTGCTCGTTCACCAAATAACAGTTTTGAAAAATAAAAATATGATGGGCTTGATGCTTGAATCTGTTTTGGAGTGAAATATAGGCAAACTGAATCAATCACCAAGAAGCCTCTTACTGCCAACATAGAGGAGTTGCATGCGGTAGCATGTTGGCAACATTGGAAGGACCTAGGCGGCTTCTTGAAAAGGGCGCATAGGCCATTAGGAAACAACCCAAAAATTGGTCTCATGCGCCTCTCAATTGAGGGCTTAACATGGTGATATGCGGCGAACTAGAGAGCTCATAGCCTCGATTTCTGGTATGGGCTGAGCTGTTTTTTTGTAGGGTCTCTTGCAACTCTAGGATTAGAAATAGTTATGTTATTAGAGAGAGAGAGAGAGAGAGAGAGAGAGAGAGAGAGAGAGAGAGAGAGAGAGAGAGAGAGAGAATTTGTTCCTTGATTCTTCAAGAAAAATTTCAATGAGGTGTTCTAGAGTAAAATTTGGGATGATCCGAGATTATCAATCTCTTAGTTCTCGTTTGGTTGGCTGAACCTCGTGTTCATCCGATGTTCGTTGGTGAATCAAGAATGCATCTGAAACACATTTGGTATCTGCAGCTGAAATCGAAGATTTGGGGTGAGGGTTTTGTGATATCTAGTTAATATGGTACAATCTGAAGATTCAACAGTTTGGTGTAGTCGATTCTAGTGGTCTACAAGGATACACATTTGGTATTGCCTGAAGCAATAATCAGATTAGATCTTAGATTTATACATGAACGGAATAACCCAAGTCCTTGCTCGGTTTATACCACATGGGGGCCCTAGACCCCATTAATACCAAGTGCGAGCTTGTCTCCTTCCAATCTATGCCATACGGACATGTGATAAGTTAAGCCCATTTCCTTAACTTTGAGCTTGTCGGTTTTGCCGAGCACGAGCTCGGCCTATGGAATGAGCCTTTGCATCTATCTCCGTTAGGGACTTGGAGACCCATAGGAACCTCACTCCTCGTGCAAAGCCGAGCAGGGATCTGTTCAGCCGAGCAGGAGTCTATTCAGACAGTCCTATTCCAAGAAGGATTCTATTCGTTTTCGTGATCTAATCCTAACCAAGATTTACTTTCCTAATCCAACTCAACTAGGATATCCTTATTTTTGAGTACTACTCCACCACCTACCTATAAATAAGAGATCATAACTCCAAAATTAGGTCTATTATATTCTCTAATATTGTCTTAGTTTTTTTTCTTATTCTCTCAAACATATTTTTACTCTCACGCCAGAGGGTCTTTGCTAGTGAACTTCCGACTTAGTTTATTGTTTTTTCATCTGTTTCAGGCTTATTCAAGTCAAATCCAGATATCTGATCCTTTGATTTCAACTAGATTGACCTGAATACAATTTTGGCTTGATCAGTTTGGTTCCATTGTCAGGAAACGACGCAATTTAACTTGATTAATTCTTGAAAGTCCCTGGGTTTTTTTGAAAAAAATCGTAGCTTTCTGTCGATTTTTTTTTTCAAATTTCGTCATCATAATGGTTTCTCAAGCGGGTTTCCCGAACAACGGCCAACAGAATGACATGATTCCTTGAGTTTTCAACGCCCCGAGCGACAACCAACCATACATTCCATCGGACAACCACAAAACCAAAACTTGCCACCATTGGACCCTGCTAATCTCGCCGGTGTTCTAACAATGGCTCAAGCTTCTACTGCCAATCAGGGCGGAAGTGCCGCCATGCCTCCAGGACCCGCGGGCGAAAGGCGGCGAAACTAAGGGAACAATGCAGGCCGGTGTGTGGTTCCAGCCGAAAACGGCCACACGGCCATCGTCACTCCCCTAGATGCCATCGAGGCCATATAAGACTTGAATATCCTCCTACATATTCAAGCTGCCCACCAAAAGCTCGCCACTCTCCAACAACAACAACCGCCACATACAAACCCATTAGGGAATAATGTTTCTCCCGCTCAGCTGACTAGGCAACAAGGAGGAGCTCATAACAATCAACCCCTAGAACACGGCGACTCCACAAGAGATCTCTTCGCAAGACAATGCGGATGAGGATGATGTCCAGGGTAGAGATGAGGTAGACTCACATCAGAATAAGCGAGCACCGCTGCCTCCACTTGGAGGTCCACCTAGACGCCTACACGGCGGACCAGGTGGCCCACCCCCTCCTACTCCCAACGGAAGACGAGCTCAGAACTCGAGCAGAAGAAGGGAACGATCACTTGAAAATCGAGCACCTCCTCTCACTGATCGTGCTATAGCCGAACTCCAAATGAGAATGTTAGAGATGGAAGCAGGCAAGACAAAGACACCAAGAAGGACAATTTGATGCCCCCATTTGCTGCGTGCATAAAGAATCAATCCCTTCAACATGATTTCAAGCCTACATATTTTGAGAAGTACACGGGCACCCAGAATGCTCACGATCACATACACTCTTTTGAGGTGACCATGGCACTAGCGAATGACGCTGAGGAGGGTACTATAGATAGTTAGGAAAAATTACAAGTGAAGTTCGTGGAAAATTTCTCTACTGTAGGCGCCCACAAGAAGAGGCCAACCGACCTGGCAGTTGTGAAGCAAGGGGAGAATGAGTCTTTAATGGATTTTACACGAGGTTTCGAAAAGTGGCCGACCAGATTGAAGGGAGATGAAATGATAGGGGTATGTTTCTAAGCAGGCATGAGATCATCTCAACTTCAGTACGAGTTGAGTCTACAATCCATTGGAACGAAGGGAGATTTGTACAAGCGTGTATTCAGGGTAGCCACAGCCTAGCTATCCAAAAGAAGGGATATAAAGGCCACGGAGCCTGCGAAGGATGAAGAGCCGAATCATGACAACACTAATTCATGATGTGGAAATAACAAAGCCTAAGGTACTTAAAATATACTCGTGACTTTGGATAACATTATACCAGACATCCAACTGTGATTGAAGGATATACTGATGCTAACTGGATATCAGATATCAAAGACTCTAGGTCTACAAGTGGATATGTATTCATATTAGCAGGTGTAGCTATATCATGGAAATCTTCTAAACAGACTGTTATAGTAAGATCCACTATGAAATCAAAGTTTATAGCCTTGGATAAGTGTGGTGAAGAAGCCGAATGGCTATGCCAATTTCTAGAAGATATTCCAAAATGGACGAAGCATGTGCCAGTAATTTGTATCCATTGTGATAGCCAATCTGCAATTGGTAGGGCACAAATCAACATGTACAATGGTAAGTCTAGAGATATACGTCGCAGACATAATACCATAAGACAACTACTCTCAACTGGTACTATATCTATTGACTATGTGAAGTCAAAAGATAACTTAGCAGATCCGTTAACCAAAGGGTTAACCAAAGAGGTAGTTCAAAGATTGACATTGGGAATGGGATTAAAGTCTCTTGAGAAGTTAAACACAATGGAAAACCCAACATAGTTGACTCGAGATCCCAAGATCTAGGTTTTCAAAGGGACAACCTAACTGTTAAAAGACTTGTAGTTTTCACTGTGGGGGAACCAACCCCAATCCCACTCCTTATGTGACATCCCGAAAGGAAAGATTAAGCTTATAGCTTTTAATGATTCTTACACTTCGGAATTTCTGAGTGGGGTTAATACGGATTACTTATAAGAATCACCTATGAGAGAAAAAAGTTTGGCCGCTTTGAGGAGAATTGCGTGAGGCTCAATTCTTAGACCCTCTCACAGAACCAGGCATTATGTTCAGGGCCGTGAATGAACATAGCTATGAGAATTGAAGTACGTTAGGGAGATACTTGTGTAAAGTATATGACCGGCTACACAAAAAGCTGAACAGTTCAAAGACATCACGTCTGCTGATTAGCAAGTAGAGTAAATATATTTTACAAGGGAAGGTTCAAAGGGAAAACCCCTACCTATCTATCCTATGCAGGTGTCAACTGCTAGACTTTATCACCATTTCTACATCATTTCCTTCATGTGGGGGATTGTTGGAAAAATGTAAGTGGGTGTGAAGGAAATTTGGGAATTTTTCCTAAATGGGTTATTTGTTAAATGACCAAATTGAATGTGGGTTTGTGTTCTACTCCATGAGAACATTGAAATCAAATATTTATTTGTCCAAAATGGTTAATGGATGAATGAGATATTAAGGCTCAAATTTAGTGGGTTGAAAGTGGGAAAATGTGGTTATCCCACATTGAATGGAAATGTAAAATCTAGCAAGTTTAAATACTCCTACACTTTGATAAGGGGTATGAATGTGTGGCATAGAGGCTCTCTCTCGCGCACAGGTGCGCAGGGGGGTGCAAATCATGGACCGAAATGGGCTTCGGGCTACCGAACTCATGTGCATGTGCGTCCCGAAGACACGAATGTGGCTCCGAATTGGCCTACTCGCGCTAGCCCACCTTTTGCTATTTTTTTTTGTGAATCAGAAATAAATTCCCATGATCATGAACAGACTTGTAACAACAAGCTTAAATGACTGTTTGTATTCCTATGATCATGAACAGACTTGTAACAGCAATCTTAATGCCTGTCTGTTTGATTTTCTCATTTTTGTAACATTCACACAAAATTAAAATGGTGACTGTTCAGTTGCCCATTTATTGGATATAAGATGGAGCCACAAACAATTTTTTGAAGAACACCAGAAATTTTTTCCAGCAGCCTCCCCTCTCTCTCTCGTTGCATATTGTAGCATCTTTCCTTTGGCCTCCGTGCATTTCTGCATCGTGGTGATACTGTCCAGGCACACTGCCAATTCGCCGGGAACTTTAGGTGCAATGTGCCTCCGGTCCGCACGTTCTATCCTGGGAGACTCGCGTCCACGGTAGCCTCAAGCACTATCGGTGAGGGGACGAATAAGTCTTAAGGTGACTGATTCATTAGGGCTCGTGCACAACAACCAATTTTTACTGTCGATTTGTTTCTTCAAATTTATTCAGTTTATATTTTTATTTTTAATTTCTGTAATTATTTTCCTTCTGTTATTGTAATATCCGCTAATAGCTCATACTTGTATCAAACAACACATCAAAGAAACAAGTAACGAGCTCATACACATACGCAATGAATAAATGAAATGACAAGTTCACAAAAAAATCAAACGCTTCAAAAAAACGAGTACCTATTCGAGCTAGAAATTAAACGAAATTCAAATATTGTTTTTGAAATGCCACGCGGGCTACAAACTTGAAAATACGACCTATTCGTTAAAGGGCTCTGTGCGTTTAGTCTTGAGTGTCTGGTCGGTAGTCCCATTTTCGTCTTTGTTAATAGGTAGCACCATTACAAGAAATTTGGTTATTTAGAGCAGTTATTTACGACGGGCAACACGAGATCGCCGTATATATTACTTATATATGGCGAACAACACGGAGCCGCCGTATATAACTAATATATACGGCGCTATGCTATATCCGCCGTAAATATAAAGAGTATATACGGTAGTATGATATATCCGCCGTAAATATAAAGAGTATATACGGCGGTCAAGAGGCGCCGTATATACTGATGTAAAGGGTTACAGCGGAATAATAAAAAGGGATAGGCAAATAATTGAATCAATAACTATTTGACCCAATTCGAATTGAATCAATAATTGAATTAGGGTTTGAAGAGGTAAACACCAAGAAGATGAGAACCTTCACAAGGAATTCAAAGAACTCCAACAAGAATCTCTTGCGAGAATCTTCTGCAAGTCAATTAAGACCCAAAGGGAAAAACCCACAATTGCAAAGTAATCAATTAAAACTTTAATAATTCAATATTTCAATGTCTCCTCAAACAAACAATGAAAGAGAGTATTTATACTCTAAACAAAACCCTAAACAACTTGGAAAAGGAAAAGGAAAAGAGTCCTAATATAATACGTCAAAAAATAGGAAATAAAATCAATCGGAATCTCTTCAGCCGCGTCTGTCACGAGTCGTGACGGATAGCACAATTCGTCCCCCGCTTGTTCACTCGTGAAACGAATCGTGAGGAGAGAATCAGTCGTGAGGTTTTCAGGCACGAGTCGTGCTTCTTGGCACGAGTAGTGCCACATCCTGGAGGCCGTCCTTTGCTGCCCAAACTTGCTTCATCTTGGAATACATCATTCACCCCCACTTCAAAAGAATTTATCTCCGAATTCTGGCCTTTATAAAAAGAACATGATTTTGTAGTGTTTGACCCTCCATTGTTGATCTTCCGCCCCGACCTCCCCTTGATCAACTTCTTAGACTTGAACGAACTTAAATGCCCAACAGGATTACACCATGTACCTGAAAAAATAAAGTGTAGAGCACAAAAGGATATGATCCCTCTACCCATGCCATCTCGAGCAAGCCTCTTAGTATCTTTCAAAGGGCATAGAGTATACCGAGCACCATCCTTCACAAAACTAACCATATTACTTCGGCCACAATGCATAGAACCCACATCAAAGTGCCAAGGCCTCCCAAGTAATAGCTGACAAGCACTCATATCCACAATATCGCAAGTAATAGCATCTTTATAATTACCAATTGAAATAGGAACAATACATTGTTGTGTTACCTTAAGAGTGCCATTTGCATTGATCCACCCAACAACATAAGGAGTCAGATTTTTCTACACTTCAAGCTTGAGAGAATTAACCAATCCCCTTGCCACTAAATTTTCACTACTTCCACTATCAATGATAATATTAGCCATCACCCCATTGGCTGTCCCCTTTGTGCGAAAAATATTGTGCCTCTCAAGAGTAGTAGGTGCTGAAAACATAAGCCGACGAACAGCGAAAGACTCATGAGTGTCATCTTCATCCTCTTCAACATTGGGGTCATGAGTGTAATCTACCAATACATCATCATCATTATCAATATTGGTTACCACATTAGCACTCTTACGACGATGACAACCACTAGAAATATGTCCAGCTTCCCCACATTTAAAACACTTATTACCAAAACTTTTAGCATAGGGGTTAGCATTCTTAGATGCTTGAACGACCGGAGCAGTTGCCCTTTCTACCACAACTGCCTTAGAACCCGAAGCTTGTGTCGTAGGCAGTTCGACTGTGGATGGAGAAACTGACGAATGAATAGGGCTACTATAAAAAGACGAATTACCCACCTTCTTGAATGTAGTGTGAGGTTGAAAAGCTGAAACCAATTGTTTCTCAACCTTTTCCGCTCTTGAAATAGCATCATTCAAAGAGAAATTGGTAAATAATTCCACCTTGTTCTTAATATCAACCCGAAGACCATCAACAAACCTAGAGATTTCTTGAGACTCAGACTCACTCAAGTCGTTATGAGCCGATTGAGCATAAAAATCATGCACATATTCATTAACGTTACTATTACCATGGGTGCAATTCTGATATTTAGAAAATAAGATTTGCACATAATCAATAGGTAAAAATCTATCTTTTAATGCCTCTTTCATCTCATCCCAAGTACGAATCTGAGGCAACCTATCACGTAACCTTTTCTTACAAAGTTGATCCCACCATGCAGCAGCACCACCCCTCAATTTATATGCAACATAAGGAACTTTCCTAACATTCTTAACTTGCATTAAATTGAAAAATTTATCAACTTCATTAATCCAATCTAAAAATTCTTCGATAGATAACTCACTATTAAAAGTAGTAATATATGCCCTTATCTTTGGTCGTTGTTCTACTGGATTCAAACCAATGGCCTCTCCACCACCACCTCGATTGTTGTGGATGAACTCAGCCCGATCACTGCCTGGATTGCCACGGTTGCCACCACCCCCCATGTTTAAACCTCGCAAAGCCTCCAAAAGTTCTGTATAACGAGTTGCAGCTTCCACTTCAGATATGCGTCGATCTTCTTGCATCTGTGTCTGTATCGCTACCAAGTTGTTGGCTAGTTATGCTAGAATATCTTGGGTGTTGTTGTTTCCTTCGTTGTTGGCCATCTTGTTCATCGGATCGTCCTTCGTTTGATACCAACTGATGTAAAGGGTTGCAGCAGAATAATAAAAAGGGATAGATAAATAATTGAATCAACAACTATTTGACCCAATTCGAATTGAATCAACAATTGAATTAGGGTTTGAAGAGGTAAACACCAAGAAGATGAGAACCTTCACAAGGAATTCAAAGAACTCCAACAAGAATCTCTTGCGAGAATATTCTGCAAGTCAATTAAGACCCAAAGGGAAAAACCCACAATTGCAAAGCAATTAATTAAAACTTTAATAATTCAATAATTCAATGTCTCCTCAAACAAACAATGAAAGAGAGTATTTATACTCCAAACAAAACCCTAAACAACTTGGAAAAGGAAAAGGAAAAGAGTCCTAATTTAATACGTCAAAAAACAGGAAATAAAATCAATCGGAATCTCTTCAGCCGCGTCTGTCACGAGTCGTGACGGATAGCACGATTCGTCCTCCGCTTGTTCACTCGTGAAACGAATCGTGAGGAGAGAATCAGTCGTGCGGTTTTCAGGCACGAGTCGTGCTTTTTGGCACGAGTCGTGCCGCATTCTGGAGGCCGTCCTTTGCTGCCCAAACTTGCTTCATCTTGGGATACATCATATACTTACGTACATCGTATAAAATTGATATATACGGATCTGATATCATAGTTATATACAACGATTAACAAAAATCCGCCGTATATATTAAATATATATACGGCGAAAAACACGGAGCCGCCGTATATAACTAATATATACGGTGGATTGTACAGGACCGCCGTATATAACCAAAAAGTCCAAAAGTTGGTTGATGATTTTCTTCACTTTTGACTCAAATAAGAAGCTGTTCTTCTAATTGTGTCATTATTCCTTCAAAACATTCTCTTACTAGTGCTAATTCCACCGTCAAGTTTCTTCTGAGTTTCCCCTCTTTTTCCAATCTATCCTTCCCCAAGTGTCCCAATTTGAAGTTGTTGTGGCCTCTTGCTCTCATAATGGATATCATAACATTTTGCAATGAAAGGAATAATTTGTTGAGTTTCTCGTCTTCTAATTTCACATAGGCCACCAAGACTGCCTTCACAAGGTCATCAACACTTTTTGATGAACTCTCTGTTTTAATTGCATCAAATTAAGCAAACCATCCTAGATCATTGATGTTTATGTCAGGAGAATTAGGTGGTTGAAATTGAAGTTGAATGTCAAAACCATCTGCTGATGCAACTGCTCTAAACTCTGGATCATTGTTCTTGATATGTGGTTTGCATTATCCCACTTAATGAATATCTTTTTACTTGCATTTGTAGGCCACTTTGCCTTGATTGCAGTAATTACCTTATATAATGCACATTAACACAATTCATGAAAGGAAAACAAGTTGAATAATGAAAAGATAAATATTTTTCAGAAAACTTACATTGTTGATCAGCATTTGCTTTGTCACTGCCTTGTTGATTGATTCTATGGGCTTGGTAACTAGTGCACCAGCTGTTTCTTTTTGCTGGCTATGTTTTGGTAAAGGGCCACATTCCTATTTTTTTATCAAATAACAACTCCCCATTACTACCATAAATTGGACTAGATACACAACAAAAAAACATGACTTTGATGATGAATCTCTTGCTTTGGCATGATCTATAAGGTTCCACTTCACCAGGAAGAATGTATGACCTTGTTTTACATTTTTGCATAAGAAACCACTTCTCATCTGTATGAATGACATTGTCCATATCTTTGAAAGTTGGAGTTCCTTCTTGTAAATCAAATTTGAGAGCAGAAAGGCAGAATTTTAGCCTTTGCAGAAAATTAACTGGTGATAAGAAAGGCTTAATAGCATTTGTGTGTGCTCTGATCACACCCTCTTTTTTTCATCTCCCAATTGTGCTTTTACTCACTCCCAAACCTTCACCTAATTTTCTAATTGTACCTCTTTCCTGAAATTTTATGTTTTTCATTTTCTCAACATCTAACTTCACTCTTTTTTGCCTCATGGCTCCTTGTTTTTTTTATGATAGGTGGCCAGGCATACCTCTCTTCCTTTGATCCCTTGCTTGCATCCAAATTCTGTTGACTGTTCGACTAGTGACACCAAACCTTGCAGCAACTTCTTGGATTTTGCCTTTTGGAATGTCTCCATCTTCTAAAGCTTATATCAACACTTGAGCCATTTTGTTTCTTGCCTGAGTACTCATATTGGCTTTCTTGTTTGCAGATTGCATGTTGGATAGTTGAAGATAAACGTGGGACCAGATTTTTTGAAGATGAAAATGGCAGCAGATTATGGAAGATGAAAAGTGGGAGCAAATTTTTGAAGATGAAAAGTGTCAAGAGATTTTTTTTCTATCTATGGCTGTATTTGAAAATTACTCCTTGAATTTGCATTAGTTTAAGAACCACTAGTTTTGGTGGGAAGTTTGAAATTTTCACAAGGATTACTCCTTGAATTAGTTTGATCAAAGAATCATGGATAAATGTTAAGTTTTTAGTTATTGATGTGACTTTCCCTAATTATCCCCTAATTCAATCCCACTATCTATATTTTGCATTATATATATTCATTCCTTAATTTTAGTGCATGAATGATTTTGTATTATGTTCTCCTTCTACCTGTGTTGTCCAACGGCTACTTCAAACATGAAGATAGATTATAATTTCATAACCTATTGAAGCCGGTACTCAATCGAGTGGGAAGGAGGGAGTATCATGTTCTCCTTCTACCTGTGTTGTCCAACGGCTACTTCAAACATGAAGATAGATTATAATTTTATCGGCCAGAACATTCACTAAACAAGAACCTGGGAGTTGACACACGAGAAGAAGCAAAAGGTTGCTGCAGCTGTACAGTCAGTTAGAAATGATGCCAGTAAACACAATTAAACTGCTGGAAAAGCCAATGTGTGTAGTTCAATCCTTGGACAATTTTAGAGAAAAAAAAATGGAGAAAATGAAAAGAGCCAAACTCAGCAAACTGCAAAAACATATGATGAGTTCATACTTCCATCAACTTACAGACTGAAATTTCTACAAATTCTTAAAAAAATCGAGACATCATAACACCTTATACAAATTTAGGACAGCATAAGAAAAATGAATCCCAATGAAATAAAAATAAACTCTCATTCATTTTTCTGTACCTCTCTGTAGACTGTACACGGAAGATACAGTCGCAAACTCATTAGAGAACAATATAAATTTTCTCAAACAGACAAAAAAGTGAGAAAAAATTCAAAGTTTCAAAGTGAGATCAGGCGATGATGAATCTTTCCTGATTGGTGGAGGTATAGCTACAAAACTCGCGTTTGAGTTCTGCCTCATATCAAACTCCGGATTAATCTGTCTAAAGCTGCCAGGCCAAAATAGTTGTTGTTCATTGTCCTCCATAAACATTGGTACTCCAAAATAGCTTTGGTCAAACCTTGCTCCGTTTCGAACCCCAAGTATTGACCTTTCAGGTGGGATGAGACTTTGCTGCAGCATTGAACCATGAGCTTCAATACCCAGAGACCGCAATGTGGACCCATGCAGAGGTAAAGATGCCAGGCTGGCATACCTATCAGACAGCATTCCCATTCTCATCGCTCGTTTTGCCAGTGTCCTCTCTCTCTTGTGTGCATTCTGATGGCCTCCCAAAGCTTGTGAGCTGTAAAACTTGCGCCTGCAGTAATTGCAAGAAAAAACTCTCGGGGTCACTCCTGATATGGTATGGGTCCCAGCTTCATTGGCTTGGTCAAGGGGTATTGTGTTCATTTCATGATCATTGGGATTGAACCCTAGAGTTAAGTCGAGAGTTACGGAACCCAAATCAGAGGGAAGATGTGTGGGATTTGTGAGACGGGATGAAGTTGTTGTGCTTTGATTGGAGGGATTTTGAGAGGTTTCTTGAATGGATATGTTCGAGGCTACTTGGCTCCTGATTTCAGACTCATCCTCTGATTCAAAGTTGTTTGGAGACTTCATGTTGGCAGAGCAATCAAATCAAGAGTCACAAAAGGAAGGACAAGCACTCGGTATGGATACCTGCAGGAATCTCGGAAATTGGAGTTCACCTAAATTGCCACCTTGAGTGCAAGGAAAACAGGATTATTTGCTCAATTTTTGCCAAGAAAGAAAAAAAAAAAAAAAGAGAATGTGAAAAAGATTTATATGTAAAAAAAAAACTACAGTACTCCTTCCGTCCCACCCGAAAGGCACAAAATTGGTGTTGCACGAGAATTAAGGAGAGTATAGTTAGTGAGTGGATAGTTATTGTGAGTATGAAAGTGGGTACCACGAATCAATAAGTATTAAAAAGTTTCCATTTTGGGAGTATGCCTTTTTAAATGGGAGAACTTAATTTATGTTGATAAGACATTGCAGGAGACTGACTTCAACAGAGAGCTGGAAAAAGACGTTCCTGAAAAATACTCAGTTTTTCATTCTCAATGGGTTTCTGGCTTGACATTATAAATTAAAAAGATCCAATAGCAACTACTCCATCCGTCCCTAAAGAATTTCTTAACTTTACAAAATTTTATCCCAAATGAATGTCCAAATTTTAAAGAAGTTGCTAGATCATCCATCATCAAATAACAAGTTCTAATTCACACTTACACACATGCAATACGGTGAGATCATCTAGAGCTTTTGTGTAATTATGCTACCAAAAATGCTTAAGTTTAACATTTTTGCAAGGGTCAAAATGAAATTTGGACATACATTTAGGGACGGAGGGAGTAATACTTTTCCAAATCATTTACACATTCTATCTTTTCCAAAATATGTGTTATTTTAAACTGTAACTTTCATACTAAGCTTAAAATTTCCACTGTATTCAAAGTCTACCCTTGAATGTTGCATAACAACTTAGGATTCATGGGGCCAATTGTCTTAATGATCATTTTGGAAGGGAATAATGTCTTGGGCGTTTGTTATCTACTTTGTGGCCTGTAACTAGGGCAGTAATATGAGCCAAACTACTCAGACTCGACTCGGATTCGGCATGAAAAAAAAAAAACTCAGCTCGATTTGAATCTCTTTAAAAAGTGACCCTAGATTCAAGCTCGTTTTCTGAACCTAGCCAAATATGAACATCATGAGCTCTGCTTGATAGGTCCGTGAGCCTCATATAATTCAAAGCTTACTTGAATTGGCCTCGCCTCACAAGCCTCGACTCGATTCATTGATTTCTAAGAAAAACACGTATATATGGTATCAACTTTTAAGTCAACCATGATATCCAATCATTAATTAATCAATCACATTTAACCTCATTTACTATCCTTTCTTGCAAAATCTCATATCAAGCTTGGGCTCGATATTCCTACATTCGAGCCAAACCTAAAAAAAAAAAAAAAAAAACATGAGCGGAGCTTGAGCCTGTTTTTTGTATGATTTTCAACTGAGCCCGAGCAGAGCTCTAACAAAACATAACCGAGCAAGCATGATAATGTACTACTCGGCTTGGCCCGATTCACATTCACACTTCGAATCAATCCACAACAAGCAAAGTCAATACTCCTCAGGCCACATTGATCATCTAGTAAGTAGCCTAGAATGGTCTAAAATTATTCACTGAACAGTACATATAAGAATTTCCATTGACAAAACAGACAATGGACTAAAAGAATTAGACATGTAGAAATCACATGATTGTTGGATTAAAGGATTTCTCAATCCAGAAAGAACGGTCTAGACCAGTTTGGGAAATCAAGACTATAGTCTATTACTATCTCCGACAGACAAGATCTTGACCAGTATTTGGATAAAGGAACCAACCTTTTTAGGTGGTCTGCGAGCGGCTGCGTGAAAGTTGTCAAAAAATAAAAAATAAGTAATTAATAAATAAAACACAAGATTTCCTTGTTAACTAAGTCAAAATCCCCACATAACGGTTTTGAGAAAGAAGAATTTAAAGAGCGCGACGGCTACTATGGTACCCGCAGGAATTTTCCTAGCCGTCACATCCTAGGCCTCAACCCTGGACAGGCCCGCAGGGGCAGAGAACATGTCACCATCCTAGGCTCTTTCAAGAGGCTCCATTCTATGATTTTTCATGTCCACAACTCAATTCATATGATTACTAGATGGGAAAATATTGATTTGACTCGTCATTTGTTATATTTCAGCTCAAGTTATGCCCATCCGTTAAGAGGAAAAGAACTAAAAAGGGAAAAAAAAATCCCCGGAGATATTCTTAGAAAAGAAAGAATACTTTTAGTCTACTAAGCATGAGCCGAGGTCCTCTCAAGGAAAATCTCCAATTACATACTAAATTGACTGATGACCCGTTATACAAATGTCAGATTGTTGCTCCCGTGACAGCAATTGCATTAGGAGGAGCGAGTCATGGCACCCTAAAGTAGGTTGATTAGATAACTGACCCAATTTTAACAAAAACTCATGCTCATCAAACCATGGCTCACAGTCAATAATCAATATAACTCTTTTGTTCCACAATCTCCTTCTGAAAGTTTCTTTCTTTTCGAGACTCTCTACTAAAAATAGTTATTCAATCTTCCCGAGATCTTCCATTAGCTCATATTCTCACCAACATTTTTCAATAGACTCTCTCTCTCTCTCTCTCTCTCTCTCTATATATATATATATATATATATATATATATATATATATATATATATATATATATATATATATATACACACACATAATACTCTCTCTGTCCCTAAATGAATGTCAATTTCTAAGAAATTTTTGTCCCAAAATGAGTGTCCTTTCTGAAAAAAACGGTCCCAACCTATTTTTTACCAAATTTTTTCACCAATCATTTTATACTTGCAAAACTAAATGTTAAGAAAGTCGATAACGAGAATATTTATACATCTTTGCCATTTAATTGTATAAAAAGTAAATATTTTCACAAAGTCCCCTAATTTGGACATTCATTTAGGCACCCAGGGGGGTGTAAGAAATTGATAAGGTCGAGCAATTTCAGGCAGATCAGCATATAGCTGGCTTCATCTGATGTAGAGATACAAAGACAGACATCAAAGCATTACATTCCAAGTATCCTCCAAAGCCTAATGCTTTAGGCACAAAAGTTTGCTAACAAAGTTCTTGGTGGCATTCATTGCTAATTTGCTATCAAGATATGGGTGGCAAACATTGAATCACTATCAATTCAGTGGGCATGGCAATTAAGTGATTAAACACCAATTAGTGATTTTACATCAATAACGATGTAATGACCGAAATTTCATAACTAATGGTATTTGCGGAAAAAATCAATTCCAAGTTTTGGTATTTGAATTGGAAAAACAAAATGAATCCCGCTAAACAAAAATTACTCTTGCAATTCCAATGTCATATAGTAAACTCCCATCAACAAATGAAATTAACACTTGAAAAGCATAATGAGCATAAATTATCAATAGTGGTGAACCAAAAAATTACCCATAAAGAAAAAATCATTAAAACCACGACATTAAGACACTTGAAACAAATCTTAAAGAAAAATCAACAATTATAAGAAGATCTATGCTACAACTTACATTTTTTTGTGCTATCCAATCTTAGCTGCATCGTGACAAGCTATCTACTCTACATTAAGGGCTTGCACATACACCCATTTTGTTTAATATAGTGACACAAACACATTCAAACCATGATATTCATGTTCTCCAAATCAAGAAGTAAAATCTTGAACTTGTTAGAGCAAAAACCTCTATCAACAAAGATATAAACTAGCAAAGCACAAGGAGCATAAAACATCAACAATTTAAAACCAAAATAGCAAATAAACAAATAATCATAAGAGACCCATAGTTCATATTACCTCCCAAAATAAATGATCAATTTTTTTAAAAAAATAAAATTAAAAAAAACGCTCTAGATCAAGAGCGAAATTGTAAAAATTTTAAACATTTATTTTGGGACGGGGAGGGGGGGGGGAGTACTAAGCAGCTCATAACATAAACTGAGAAAACATCAACTAATATAACAAGATCTCTACATAAATAAAACAACTCAACTCAATTCATGCCAATCCAATAAATCAAGAAAATAGATAGTAGAAAAGGGAAAAAGAGAAGATACCCACTAACTGTAGTAGCTGTTATAGGCTGTTGACTATGAGCAGCTGAGAGCGGTCGTGTGAGAAATTGAAGATGAAATATGATTGGGGAAGAAGAGACAGAGGACAAGGGTTGGAGAAAGGAGACGGTTATCTTGTTTTTGCCAAATATGGTGAGGCTGAGTCTGAAACCGACCTGGCCTTGCTTGGTAGATATCAAAATTTTAATTGGGATAAGATTGTAAGAGCATCCACAGTAGTAGTGGTGAACGAAATTCATCACACTCTCGAACGAAAAGGGTCCCGTAAACGAAATTTTGTTTTATGAAATTTTGCTGACACGTGTTCAAAATTTAATCAGAATCGGCTAATCGATGGTTTTTAATCGGTCAATTAATCGATCAAAACCGCTAATCGGTTTAACTGTAATCGGCTTAACAGAAACCGGTGATTAACCGGTTCAGTTAAGATTAGAGAATTTTCAAACCCGCTAACCGGCGGTTATAACCGTCAGTTATTTAACCGGTTATAACCGTTTAAATAACCGGCAGTTATAACCGGATTAACCGGTCAAATTCAACGTTTTCAGTTAGTTTTTCAGAATTTTAGTTAGTTTTTTAGAATTTCAGTCAGTTTTTTAATGTTTTCAGTTAGTTTTTCAGAATTTCAGTTAATTTTTTGAAATTTCAGTCAGTTTTTTAAAGATTTTCAGTTAATTTTTTAACAAAGGTTAACAGAAACTGTTAAAAATTTCATTAAAGGACTAATCTGAAAGAGAAAAAAAGGCTTTAGTTAACCGTTCTAATCGGATTAACCGTGTTAACCGGTTATAACCGTTAACCGGATAACCGTAACCGTTAGTACACGGTTAAATGTTAGGTTACGGTTAAGCTTTAACGATTTTTTTAACCGGTGGTTATAACCGTTAACCGGTGGTTATAACCGTTTGGACACGTCTAATTTTACTCACGTCAGCTTATATTTTATTGTCACGTCAGCTTATATTCTATAGTGGTGAACGAATTTTTCGTTCACAGATATATTTTTTAATAGAAATTTGATATAATAAAATAATAATATGCATTAATAAATATTATTTTTTATTAACATCATTAACAATAAATATAATTAATTTTTTTTATTATTTTACCTAATTGCACAATTTTAAAAAATTAAACACTCATAAATAAACGTTAAATTACGATAATTTAAAACATTACACTCATGAAAATTAAAAAAGTAAAATACAACACACAAACGAACGAACAGAAAGTAGCGCTCATAAATAAAATGGTGCAAATGATCTCAAGGATTGTTCTTTACATATATATATGCTCAATTAGGTCTGCTTTGAGAGCCAAGTGTGTAGATTTGCTTTGAATTTTCCGCTTGCGCGCCATGTATTCTTCGATGCTATTCCCAACATGTGAATTTTCTCTTGTATACGTGAATGTATCATCTTGATTAATTCGGGTGAATTTATTTTTATTTTTGTTTGTCGGCCCAAAATTCACTCGCATCATCATAGTTTCTATATCGATCACGTTCATCTTCAACTATCATATTATGCAATATGATGCAAGTTGTCATTATTTTACCAAGAATTACCTCGCTCCAAGCGAGTGACGGTTTACGAAGTATTGCAAAGCGAGCTTGAAGTACCCCAAACACACGCTATACGTCTTTTCTGCAAGTCTTCTGCACTTTTGCGAACAATCTGTCCTTTTCTTCTATAGGTCGGGGGATTAAATTGATGAATGTTGCATATTGTGGATAAATTCCATCGGTGAGATAATATCCCATGTCGTATTGATTGTTGTTCACTTGGAAGGTAACTTGTGGTGCCACACCATTTAAAACATCAACAAACATCGGAGAGCGGTGAAGGATGTTGATGTCATTGAGTGAGCCTGGAATACCGAAGAAAGAATGCCAAATCCATTGATAAAGTTCGTTTACCAATTTCTGATGGCCTTTGTTGCTGCGCCGTATCGTACTTAGTCTTGACAGTAGCCCATAACTTTTCATACTTTTAGTTAGTGTCTACTATTGCATCAGTGCTTGTATTCATGTAGGAACTAATGAGAGCTTCATCTTCTTTGTATCTCCATGCAATGTCGGCTCCTTTTTTTGTTGCACCTCCTTGCCGACTTGTGGGTACCGCCTCTTCTTCTTCATCACCCTCATCTTCTTCTTGCATCTCTAGAAAAATTCGTTGTTCTGTGACTCTCGAGTAAAACTTTGGTAGTTAGGTGCAAAGCCGAAAGATGACTGGGTGTTTAGTGGAGAATTAAAATCTTGGGGTGGGCTTTGGTTGAAGTTTAGATGATTTGAGTCGTTGGGATAGTTTTGAAAATTGTGTTTCTGATAATTTTGTACGAAATTGAGATCGTTAGCCAGCATTTGCTCGAATCAAGCATGATCAGGATTTGTTCTGGAATTATGAGAACTATTCCCGTAATTACTCATAATAAAAAAAAATCTTGATTTTTTTGCTAATTACAGAGAAAGGAAGTATGGAAGAAGAGATGTACATAATCTAGCAATCTTGAGCTCTATTTATAGTGGAAAAATTAATATTTTTGAAATTTTGACCTAAACGATGTCGTTTGACGCAATAGAAAATTTAAATATATAAAAATTAAAATTTTATCAAACATATACAATACTAAAATATTAGAATCATTTTTAAATATGAAAATATAAAAATTATGTCAAATATTATAAAATTAGACTCTATTTATAGAGAAAAACAAATTATTAACATTTTTAATATTTTTATTTCAATAATATAATTTCAAAAATATCAAAATTACAAAATACATATATAGTTCGGATCAATTTTCGTTCACGAATTCGTTCATAAAATGAACAAACATTTTCGTTCATGATCATAAACGAATATTTAGCCATCATTAATTGGCATGAACCAAAATTGGTTCATGTGAGTGATGTGGTAAACTGTGATTTTCAAATTTTGGTTCACCACTAAGGCACAAATCGTGGTCTAAGAGAAAGAGAGACGGTGACTATGAGTGTTATTGCGCGTGTATACTTTGGGATGTATGTGTGTGTGTGTGCGCGCGTGTGTGTGATGCGGTAAACCGTGATTTTCAAAATTTGAACTCAATTTTTTTTCTTAATCTAAAACACTTTTTTATCGGAGGATGATGTTAACGATTAATGTTTGAAATTAGCGTATTAACTAGTTGTAACCGTCGATACTCAACCAGGCATAATAAAACTAATTAATTATAAAACTTTTTTGTTTCAAAATGAATGGTCATTTTGAATTTAAGGATCAATTTATAAATGTTGATTTTTAATAGAAAAAATTATAAATATTCTTGTTGTTTATTTTCAAAATTTTAGTTTCACAAAATTATGCCAAAATCTTAGGAAAAACGCGTTTTTTCTGGCACTTAGAAAATACATGTTTTGTTTTCTCTGTTTGTGCCAGTGTCAGTTTAATAAAGTGCATGTGTAACAAAGTGTCAGTGTAAAAAAGTGCCAGTACCAGTTTAACAAAGTACCAGTGTAAATAAAGTGTCAGTGTGTTGGTCCCAAAGGTGACAAAAAAGGTGAAAAACAGCTAGAGGGGGGGTGAATAGCTGTTTTAAATTTTTCGTCATCTTTTAAAAACTAAACCTCTAAGCTTACAAAACCGCTTGCAGTTGATAATAAACTGCAAGTAGAGATGTAAAATGGAAAGCGGAATATTTGAAGATACAAAGCGGTTTTGAGGTGCGGTTTTGCAATGTGGTTTTAAGTGCAGTTGTAAAACAGAAAGTGAGGTTTGACAATGGTAACTCCAAACACAATTCACAATAATGGATAACTATAATTAAGATCAAACAGAGAAAAAGTAGATAATTAATAATCACAAGAAATAATAAATGCAGAAAAGTAAGAACACAATATTTGGAGTGGTTCAATCGATAAACGATTTACGTCCACTACCAAGATGGTTAGTCTTGGATTTTCTAAGAGTTAGATTTTATATTGAGTATGAGAGAGATTACAAGTTACAAAGTATTCAAACTCAAATCTAAAATATATTCTATGAAGATCAAATCCTAGACTATAACTAGTGTATCTCAAATGAATAATCTATGTGATTAAACAAGTGAGGTGTGTGTGTGTGTATACAAGATCAAGGCTCTTTAGATCTATGAGAAGGAGAGCACAATGATTCTTGATAGTGTTAAGGCTTGATTTCTGGGCTGGGATATGTTTCTTGAAGTAGAAGATGAAGATTCAAAGGAGTGGAAATTTTCTGGGCAGAGCTTCAGCTTCTATGAACTCACAGCAAATCAATTTCTCAAGCAATCATCAAATGGTGAAGATTAGGGGTATTTATACCCAAGCACCAAGGAACTAGCCGTTGGACACAGCTGTATCAAGTACTGTACTGGTGCTTTCACATTGGTCCACAATATCCACTTTTGTCCTTTGGTACAGCAGTTGCAGATAAAGCTGATCAGGCTTCAGCTGCAAGTAAGGTAGTTAGGACACCTGTCATCTTTTCAAGATCCTTGCAGATCTTCTCTGAGATTAAATCACGTGATGAGATTTGGTGGTTGACTTTTGTCATTGCTGACGTGGATACCAACGGTAAAATGTGGTTCACTTCAATTCTTCAATTATTGGATGCGGTCTGGTGTAAAGCGGTTGAGATCAAGCGGTTACACCAAATGAGGATTGCAAAGTGCGGTTAAGATATTGGAACTGCACAGGTACGGTTCACATATGCGGTTGCACTGCAGTAGTTCAAAAGGGTAGTTTCAACAAAGGATTTCCACAAGACGGTTCTGCACGAGCGGTTGCATGAGTGCGGTTTGAAACTTTTGAACTGCAATCCTCAAATCCAATGAGTCTTGTGCCAGTCTTCAAGCCTAATTTAACCTATTCTATAAAATGGACTTAGCTAAAAAATTGAATTCTAAGCTTCATTACATATGGGCCTAAAGTCCTTAAAATAAAGAGGAGGTTATGGTATCAATCAAATCTAATCTAAAAATAGGAGGGTTAAAATATGCATACCCAACACAGTGCATGTGTAACAAAGTCCCAGTGTAAAAAATGTCAGTACCAGTTTAACAAAGTGTCAGTGTTAGTGTAATAAAGTGCCAGTGCAAAAAAGTGCCAGTGCATATATATTAAGTGCCAGTGTAAAAAGTGACAGTTGAATGAACACTCGCCGAAAAAAAAATAGGAGTCGCCACGTCGTTTTTAAGGAAACATTGAAAACCTTTTAAAAGAGAATTTTGGGTTCGGGGGTCAGGTTACATGTTGGGAAGAACCGAGAGTTCACCCAACACGCCTCGTCCGTAGACGAGTCTTTCTATGTTCAACATTCAAGACATTCAATAAGTATGTGCGAATTGTGTGAGACAAAATATGTATAAAATGCATATTAATGCTTTGCTTTATTGATCAACATAGGGGATTACATCTTGTGAGCCACTTATTTTAGGGGCCACGTCCCATTTTACACTGAGGACTGAATACGGATTACAACTGAAAGTAGCTTCTGTAGAATGACAAAGAGTGTCACGTGACAACATATGTTATCGCGTGACACAACGTGCCTTCTGCAGAGACCTTACAATTCGAAATCAATTTCAACAGAAAACCAAGTAGATCCAATTTAGGTCCAGACGCCTTAGAATAGTCTCAACTTAGGGTCATACTCCTGAACTAAGTCTAAATATAGGTCCAGACGCCTTAGAGTAGTCTCAACTTAGGGTCATACTCCTGAACTAAGTCTCAATATAGGTCCAGATGCCTTAGAATAGTCTCAACTTAGGGTCATACTCCTGAACTAAGTCTCAATTTAGGTCAAGACGCCTTAGAAAACTCTCAACTTATGGTCATACTCCTGAACTAAGTCTCAATCTAGGTCCAGACACCTTAGAATAGTCTCAACTTAGTGTTATACTCCTGAACCAAGTCTCAATTTAGGTCCAGACGCCTTAGAATAGTCTCAACTTAGGGTCATACTCCTGAACTAAGTCTCAATATAGGTTCAGACGCCATAGAATAGTCTCATCTTAGGGTCATACTCCTGAACTCAGTCTCAATTTAGGTCCAGACGCCTTAGAATAGTCTCAACTTAGGGTCATACTCCTGAACTAAGTCTTAATTTAGGTCCAGATGCCTTAGAATAGTCTCAACTTAGGGTCACACTCCTGAACTAAGTCTCAATTTACGTTAAGACGCCTTAGAATAGTCTCAACTTAGGGTCATACTCCTGAACTAAATCTCATTTAGGTCCAGACGCCTTAGAATAGTCTCAACTTAGGGTCATACTCCTGAACTAAGTCTAAATTTAGGTCCAGACGCCTTAGAATAGTCACAATTTAGGTTCATACTCCTGAACTAAACCTCAACTTAGGGTCATACTCCTGAACTAAGTCACAATTTAGGTTCATAATCCTGAACTAAACCTCAACATAGGGTCATACTCCTGAACTAAGTCACAATTTAGGTTCATACTCTAGAACTAAACCTCAACATAGGGTCATACTCCTGAACTAAGTCCCAATTTAGGTTCATACTCCTGAACTAAACCTCAACTTAGGCCATACTCCTGAACTAAGTCTCCTGAACTAAGTCTCAATTTAGGTTCATACTCCTGAACTAAGTCTCAATTTAGGTATAGAGGCCTTCAGACAATCTCACTCAGGACACCACCACGTCCACACAAACTTCATCTCAGGACACCACCATGTCCACACAAATCTCACCCTAGGACACCGACACGTCCACCTCACATTCGGACACCAACACATCCACTTCACATCAGGACACCAACACGTCCACCTCACATCAGGACACCACCACGTCCTCACACCCGACCTAAATGGTCAACTCAGGACACCTCCACGTCCTCCCATCCGACTAACACGGTCATCTTCTCTCTCCCCACAAGCGGTCCAGATTGGGACCCTTATCTCTATCAACGACCCCACTTCCTTCCTATGTGACATCGTCGAGGAGCTTCTCTGAGTACCCCAATTCGGATCGCTCTCCATCCAAACATACGCAAACTTCCGGAGGTCATAACTCCTTCATACGAACTCTGATTGAGGCGTGCCATATCTGGTTGGAAAGCTCTCAACAAGAACTAGCTTGAAATTGCAAAGAAATAGCCATTTGACAAAGTGGTCTGCACGGACCACTTTGCAGGGTGAAAAAACCTTTCCAGGATAAATTGGAACAAAAGGACTTTTTGGGAATTACAAAAAATAGTCAGCCTGCAAAAGTGTCCACGTGGACCACTTTGCAGGGTGACAAAATCATTGCAAAATCCCCTTAAAGTCCACCAGATTCCCTAAAATCCCGGAAAACCAAAAAATTGGTTTTGCAGAAGTGTCCGCGCGGACCATTTTGCAGTTTTCTTGGGCCAATAAATAGAGGGCTCCCCCTCTCATTTTCTACACACATCCCTTCTCTCCTTTCTCCCCCAACCTTCAGGCTCCCCCTCTCAGCCCTTAGAAGCAATCCCGGTCCCTTTTGATCCTTCCCGGGGCCTTTTGAGCCCTCCCGAGGCGCTCCGAAGCCCTGTCGAGCTATCCCGAGGCTCTCCCAAGCCATCCCGAGGTTCTCCCAAAGCATCGTGAAGCCCTGTCGGTCCATTCTGAGCCATTTTGGTCCATCCCGAGGCATCCCGATCCATCCCGAAGCCCTGCCGGACAATCCCGAGGCATCCCGATGCACGCCGAACCTCTGCCCGAGTATAACCTACAAACCCGAGGCACGCCAAACCTCTGCCCGAGTAAAACCAGCAAACCCGACGCACGTCAGACCTCTTCCCCAGTACAACCAGCAAACCTGACGCACGTTAGACCTCTGCCCGAGTACAACCAACAATCCCAACGCACGCTGGACCTCTACCCGAGTATAACCAACAATCTTGAGGCACGCCGAACCTCTGCCCGAGTACAACCAGCACTCCTGAGGCACGCCAAAGCTCTGTCCGCAGACACCGGTACATCCCAAAGCAATCTCGGTTCATCCCATAGCACTATTCATACTAAAACACTATTCCCCAGCGGAAGATAGACACGAACCAACATTGGTAAGGCCTCCTTCCCATACTATTTCAATTCATTTCAATACATATCATACAATGTAGACATCATATTCAACATGCATATTTAAAAAGCACATACACACACACACCTTTTAAAAAAAGAGGGGTATCGAAAGACTCGTGTATACGAGGTGACTCGGGTGAGCTCTCCTATTCTCTTCTCGAGGCGTAACCTGACCTCCGTACTCAAAATCTCATCACACAACAACCTTTTTTTTAAACAAAGCCTTTTTTCAATGTTTTGAGCTATATCTAAACGGCGTGGCGACTCCTCCAAAAACGCAGCGAGACCTCCCGACATGCATTGAGATGTCCGGCCCGGCCACAAATTGGGTAATTTTAAATACGAGGTGTTTCGGGTGATCTCAACATACTCTTCTCGAAACGTAACCTGACCTCCGAACCTAACAATCTCTGTTCAAACAGCCTTTTCCTAAGTTTTTGCTCCTAATAAAAATGACCTCCTTTCAAAGCATTTTCCTAAGTTTTTGCTCCTAATAAAAATGATCTCCTTTCAAAAGAATTTTCCTAAGTTTTGGCTCCTAATCAAAATGATCTCCTTTCAAACAGCCTTTTTCAAAGTTTTGGCTCATAATCAAAATGGCGTGGCGAATCTCTTCTTCCGTGAAATCAAAAACCGCTCACCGCCCTCGAGATCCGGGTAATTTCACATGCAGCCAAGGCTTTTTGCATATCAACATCTTCATCATTCTCAATCTTTTCTTCCTTAGCCAGTTCAGTAGATCCAACAGCAGGTAAGGGCATCTCAACCGGTGAGGCATCGGTTGCAACAGCAGCACCTCCTCCTAAGGTCGTAACCGGTGAAATGTCGATTATGCCTCCTCCCAAACTCCTAACCGTTGGCATCGGTTGGGGAGTAACAAAAGAATGTCTCAACTGATCATCACCATCTGAATCAGAAGAACTTGAGCTTGAGCTTGACTGGTCACTTTTCTTATCATCATCACCTTCATCTTCATCAGCACCATCTTCCTTAAATAATTCATCAATCTCCTCATCGGTCACGGATGTCCACTTGTTTTTATTTGAGTGGACCGATAAAAAGAAGTCAAACAAAGCAATGTCACCCATAGCCTGTATCTCCCTGTCTATTTCTACCATATTCTGCACCGGATCCATGACATTTCGAATTAATTGGTTCCTTCTTGGACCGAGAGAAATGGGCTTAAAATCAAAAGATGATAGCATATCATCTGGTTGCTCATATCTGCCCAACTGGTAAGGGTCAAATTCCATTAGTGTGTCTTGGGCTATATATAATAAGGCGAAGTCTGCCCACACTACACGCACCATCATATCTTATCTTATCCGGTCCTGAGCCAAGTAGATGGCATTCCATAAATGTGGAAGCTGGTCAAAATATCGTTTGTATTGCTTGATAAGGCTTTGCTTGGACACAGAGATATCATACTCACTCAAAGGCAAGGCTTGCTGAAGTAGATTCCTTTGGCTTCGTGAGTGTTATCATAGTCAACATAATTGTATACATCACCGATGGGGATAGAAGCTTTGTTGATTTCATGGAACTGAAGCAATCTCCTGAAGAATGGAGGAAGATAATCTATGGGGTAAACCCATTTTGATGAAGGGGAAAATGTAGGATTGACTGCCCATGGGTTATAGTGGAAGATATGGAAGGTTAGGTTGTGGATCGGTTGACACCTCCTAACCGATGGGTGTGAGGCATGACTGGTTATGGGTACCTCATTGGTCAAGAAGTCATGCTTGAATAACCGCTTGGGAATGAAAGGGAAGAAGGTAGTGAGATTGGTTTCTATTCTTTTTCTTCTCTCAGCATTTTTTTGGCTAGCTGAGAGAAATTTTTTTGGGTAGGCTTGGATTTTGAGGAGGTAGAAGGGGTTGGCAATATTTGGACAGTAGGTTTAGGGGCTGCTTTTCTGGCTGACTTTCTTTGCTGAGCTGGAGGATAGGTTGAAGGAGCTAACGGTTGACAGAATGGATGGGCAGAGGCAGCCGGTTGAGCAGGGGCTGTGACCGGTTTAGCTTCATCGGTCGCCTTCCCCTTAGCCGATACAATGGTGGCCGGTTTGGAGGACTCAGGCTCCTTAGCTTTCTTGACCTTAGGTTTATAGGCCTTCTTCTTCTTCTTCTCAACCGGTTGAGCACTGGTTGAGGGCTTACTGGCAACAATAACATTACCGGTTTATGGTTTAGCCTCCCTTGCAATCCTTGTTTGATCTGACTTGTCTAAGGCTTTGCAGAATGATTGGGGATAACTGGGCTGACCGATGGAGGCAACAAGAACAGCTGGTATTCTTCTCAATACCTTACTGATAAGCAAATAATGGCTAGGCCTAGACTTGTTAGCTCTTGCTAGTGGCTTCTCCTTCTGGAATTTCTTGAAGGCAACCAAAATGATTCTGTATATGAAGAGCACTAGTTGAAATCCTTCTGAAGGATGATGGCAGCCATAGCTTCCCATTGAATTATAGTAATGCAACGGTGAGAGCCTGACCGGCAGATGATGCAATGGTCAACAACTTCGGCTAAGGCATAGTTTATAGAATTCAGATCAGCCTTCTTGTTACCTTCACCGGTAACAAACAGATCATCCCCTCTTACATGGGACCAGGAAAGCTCCATGTTCTTCATTGGAACGGTTGAAGGACTAGTTGAGGTTAAGGTAGGGAAGGCATCAACTATGGAGGCTGGGGAAAAGGTGATAGGGACTCAAGCAACTGTTGAGGCTATTGAGGGCATCTCTCCATTCTTGACATCTTAATCCAAACTACCATTGTCAAACAACTCATTAACCATCTCATATAGACTATCTTCATTACCCTCTGGCATCAGAAACGGAAGAACACCAACACCAATAAGAATGGCCTGCAACAGCTTTCCTTTTTCAGATTCGAAGAAGCTTGTCTTTCTTGGGGGTTGAAGATTTGGGAATCATCTGCAAAAATCAAATACCAAGAACAACATTTTAAGATAGAACACTTTATTAAGATATATAAATAAAAATATGTTCATAACCTAGAAAGATTTTAAGTTTTCTAACATTAATATTCATAACTGTAAGTACCCAAATCCGAATCGTCAAAATCCGTTAAAAGTTAACCGAAATCCGTTAACTGGCCCTTTTCAGGTTAAACGGAACCCGTTAAGATCCCCGCTCTCGAGTCAACGAGACATCCCAGGATTGCCCCGTGCATCCCGACATCAAAGTGTACTCAACACACGTTATCACACGTAAAAGTACAACTTTCTTCGAAAAACGCAATTTCTGGGACTTTCCAGGGACGTTTCGGACATTTTCGGGACAGTTATTTAAAAAATGAACAAAATCGGGAATAACGGGACAAAGACCCTAGCCCTGGTGAGTCATCGGGACACTTGGCACGCATGCACAAGCCCCCAAATCAACATCAATCAAATTCGAGGGTAAAAAGACCAAAATGCCCCTGATATTGAGGAAATGGCAGTCCGGCCTATTTTACTGGAAAAACCAGAATTCTCATCAAGCCCTCCAATTTTCCAAAATGCCCCAAAACCTCTCAAAATGAGGAACTGGCCGGACGACCCGTTTTGCAAATTCACCCTATAAATACAAGGGCTGTCAAATTCGAAAAAAAGAGGGAAAAATATTAACTCTCTCCAAAAACCCTACGTCCCAAACCTGTTCTACCCCCTCTCGAGCCCAGTTTTGTCTCGATTTGCGTGAAAATCCCATTTTCCAACCAAACACGAACTAAACACCTTCGAAACACCCTTTCAAACACTCAAACCGTATCCCGTATACGTAAACCAAGTCAAAGAGTCAACCCCTAGCCATAGGTAACACTCTCTCTCTCTCTAAAAACTCATTTCACCTCGATTTACGTGTCAAACGCTATTATCGTTTCGGTCGAAACTTTTGAAATGTAGACGTAACGCAGTCTATGGGACCCGATACCTTTTACCCCTTAATCATCTTCTCTCCCGTAAGAGAAGTAATTTCGGGTTAAAACGGCGTTCCAGTCCCGTTTTGTTCGTTTATGTCATTTACAGTCCGGATCGTTTGATCGGTCGATTCGCTTTTTTACCGTCCGAACCGTTTGGTTCGTGATCGCCATTTATAAAATCCGAATCGTTTGATCCGTCGATACCGTCATTTAATTTATGTACCTTTACAACTATGAGCCGTTTGGCTCGTCGATCGCATCTTTACTGTCCGA
The DNA here is from genome assembly GCA_022495995.1 of Adenophora triphylla var. japonica. Taxonomy (NCBI): domain Eukaryota; kingdom Viridiplantae; phylum Streptophyta; class Magnoliopsida; order Asterales; family Campanulaceae; genus Adenophora; species Adenophora triphylla. Next base: position 772,453 of record JAFEMH010000401.1, read on the forward strand.
ATTGTTTGATTCCGTTGATACCGCACTTTAAATACTGTCATTTACAAGTCGAGCCGTTTGGCTTGTGATAGTATTTACTTATAAAAGTCCGAGTCACAAAATGACTCGTTGATCGCATATCATTTAATACCTCTTTTCATAAAATTGGTCACAATGTAATGTCCGGTTCAAAACCGGAGTTCGTCATTCGAACTCCTTTTCAAAACAACGCAAAATCGACGTTAGGCATCCAAACGCTCATTTTCGACTCAAAACTGACGTTTGACATTCAAACGATCTTTTCATTAAAATCAACGTTTGACATTCAAACTAAAGATTTAAGCTCGTCATTCGAACTCTTTTTCAAAACAACGCAAAATCGACGTTTGGCATCCAAACGCTCATTTTCGACTCAAAACCGACGTTTGACATTCAAACGATCTTTTCATTAAAATCAATGCTTGATATTTAAACTAAATATTTAAGCTCGTCATTCGAACTCTTTTTCAAAACAACTCAAAATCGACATTTGTCATTCAAACGCTCGTTTTTATCATAAAATCAACGTTTGTTATTCAAACAAAGAATAAAGCTTGTCATTCAAGCTCCTTTTAAAAAATGAAACACACACACACACATGCACACAATTTCGAGAAAGGTAGAAAGACTCGTCATGCGAGGCATTTCGGGTGATCTCAATATACTCTTCCCGAAACGTAACGTGACCTCTGAACCTAACAATCTCTGGTCCTAAAAAGCCTTTTGTCAAGTTTTGGCTACCAATCAAAACGTTCAAAACGTTCCATTTTTAAAGCCATTTTCAAAGTTTGGGCTCATAATACAAAACATCACTTTTTCAAATCCTTTTCCAAGTTTTAGCTACCAATTAAAATGACCCCCCTTTTTCAAACTCATCCATTCTCAACGTTTGGGCTCATAATACAAAACCGCGTGGCGACTCCTCTCTCTCCTTCTCTGGAAGCGAGGTCCCAAAAGGTCCGCGAAATGCCGCTCGCCGCGTCCCCCCCCCCACGCGCGATCCGGGTAATTTCAGTTGGCGACTCTGCTGGGGAATCGAACATGTTTTTTCAAAACTCCTTCGTTTTAAAAAAATTTATGTGGGTCAAACTTTCGTTACCCTTCCTCGTTTTTGTGTGCGTGTGTTTCTCAAAACATCAAGTTGTTTTCAAAAAGAAGATGTTGCATTTTCATCTCATTCAAAATCATAACATGTTCGTGCATTTTCGTTCATATTTTATTTTTGTGCTATACTTAGAACTACACATAAATTCTTTAAAATGCATTCTAAAAATATCTATTTTACTCAGGAAAAAGAATTTAGTGACCGCACACTACTTGAACTGTTGCCTCGGTACACCGCACGCTACGCGCACTCGCTGCCTCGGTACACTGCACACTACAACTCTCAACCCGGGGTGACCCTTCAGTTGCAGCTTGATTGGTCTACAATACACCTTTTGAGCGCGCACGGGGTCATCCCAAACAGCCCATAATAGCCCGTGTAATCCATGCACTCTCTGTGTCACACTTCGTCCAAGACCTTGGTTTGGTTTTTGGCTTAGTTCGTGTCATAAAGTCTAAGTGTATGCTTTTACGCCGATCTCCCTCACAAGTCAAACTTAAAAGTTGAGATCAAAGGTTGTTCCCGACCCGAAGTCTTAGCTTTTCAGCCTTGACTTTGACGCGGAGCCGCGTTAAAAACATACCCGAAGGTTCAATGTGACGCCGTGTCATTAAACCCTCAACGTATGCACCATGCCAGCCACAACTTGGCCAACGCCAAAAGCTAAGGCCTCTCGCGTAAGCGAGTCAAGAGAGGTCATGCCGAAATTTCGGCACGATTTTTGCCTTAACTTAAGAATGTTGACTTTGACCGTGACCCGCATGTCACATACGTTGAAAGTTTACATGACCAGCTAGCCTTAAGTTCACTTTTTTCCTTTATCGGTGGAACTCGCTTGCCTTATAGGACCCTCGCTCGGGATTGTCCATCCTGGGAAGACGATTTACAGGTGAAAAATGAGGGGCTTATAAACGTAGTGCCGAGGTCCACTGATTCAAGCCCTAGGTTAGTTGTGAAAAAGAAGATGCAATCTTTTCCAACCAATTAGGACTCTGAGAAAACGCGTTTTAAGTAAACATTAAGCGGTAACTACACGTTGCACAAGCCCAAAACCTGAGCCAAATACCCATTCCAAAACCTAAGCCCTGCCTTTCGTTCCCTGTAGCGAACAAAGAGTGGTTCAGAATTCTGGGTCAGCGCCTAGTCAGAATTACAGTTACGGCCACATGTCGAGCAGTTCTTCGGTTCCTCGGTTCCTTCGACGGACTCTCAGGCATGTCGAGACTCAGAGAAATCGTGACGGGAATGGAACCCCGCCACCGGTAACAGATATGACACTGGAAGAAGCCATCCGGGCCTGTGAGGTTCACAAGAAACAGAAAGAGGATCAGCAGAATTTCGTGGTACAACTTTTGAATGAACGAGGTATAGCAGCTATCCCCCAACCATACGGTACTTTTGTTCTAATCGAGGATGACGATCCTCCCCGATCAGTTCCTCAAACCTTCAACCAGGTTCCTCCCCCGCCAAACTACGGGATTCCTTCAAACCAAGGAAACAGCTGACCGAGGCTTCATATCGCCACCTCTCAAGGCACCCCCATCATATATGGCCAAGCCAGTTCTACCCCCATCACTCAATATAACCAGCGCAGCGCTGGGCCATCTCAAACAGATATCAATATTCTCCAGTATCCTCCCGGGTTCAACCCGTTGCCTATACACGAACCCTAAAACACCGGGGATAAACCCTGATACAATTCAGAAAAGGTCCCTATATATCCACATATATCAAGCCTCCCACCTCCAATTACTGCCTCTCATATAGCAGCACCCGGCCCCTAGCCTCAGAATCCACCACTGGACCCAGCTCTGGCATGGATGGTCGAACAAATGAAAGACACAGCCGGCGCATGGGCGGCTTCAGCAGAAACGCTCAGATCCACGGATCCGGGAATGGTTAAACCTCTCCCTGCCAAGTTCAGAATGCCAGAAATGTACCGGTTCGATGGGACTGAATGCCCACAGACCCATGTTGACACCTACGTTCCCGGCATGAGAGCAAAAGGAGCAACCCTCCAGCAAATGGCTGACCATTTCCAAGACACTCTCAAGAGTTCAGCATTACAGTGGTTCCTAAGGGTCAAGCCCACAGATTGCCATACCTGGGATCAGATCAGCAACATCTTCCTGGAGCGGTACCGATCCAACCTAGAGTGGGAGACAAGTTGCAAAGACTTAATCACCACCGAGCAGAAAGCAGACGAAAGCGTTGGAGAATTCTACAAAAGGTGGAGTTGGAAACTCTCCGAAATGATGGAGCCACTCTCCAAAGATGAACAAATGCGGATCTTCAAGTTCTGTTTGATGTCGTACATCAGAACACTTATCAGCCATCACTTCTTCCCGAATATCCGAGCCATGGTCAATGCATACTCACCGTTCGAGAAGGATCTCAAAGAAAAGATGGCTACAGTGTCGCCTTACAGATACAGATCAACAACTACATTCAATCACACTAGGCCCCAGTGAAAGGAAAGATACTTACATCGACTACATCCATCAGGGACAACAGTCAAGTAACAGAAACCCAGCCCTGCAAAGCAACGACTCCCCCAAGAAGCAGCCTTCCATACGATTCGACAAGCTGGATATGCCTTTGAGCAAAATGCTGGAAGGACTAATCAAAGAAGGCCTCCTCAAGCCTGTTGAAAACTACAAACCGAAGAATCCTGCAGCCAATACAAATAAAAGCAAGTACTGAACCTTCCACCAATACCATGGGCACACAACTGACAACTGCATGGGTTTATGGTATGAGATCCATAATCTGATAGAATAAGGAAAGTTGGAGCGTCCCCGTGGACCTAATACAGTCGGAAACCCTTTTCCGAACAACAGTGTAAACTCCATTGAGTGGGTGCCAAAGAAGATTGCCGCAGAGCCAGTTCCTCCGCTTCTTCCAGCCAAGACCGCATCAGACGTCCACATCTGGTACGATGTATGTGAATACTCCAAATGCCTCGAATAGGAGTTCCAGGACATGATCAGGGGCGATTCTCCCAAAAAGTAGAAGAAACAGTCTTCTCAGCGGAAATTGAAAAAAAGATACGAAGCAGGAGACACCAGCGTGGGTACACTCGGAGGGCCATCCGGGAAGTTCGACTACTATGTACTCTACTCCAGCAAGTCCTCCCTTCTTTCAAGCAGCACAACTTCAGAACAGACAGGGGTGAGAAAGCCGAAATATCCTGCTGACACCAAAGCTCAAGCCTCAGGACACCGAAATATCTCAAATCTTGGCAACCTTACTGCCATCGAGAAGCCTAATCCCCCGCAGGATCAGCCAAGGTTCAACTTGCCTAACTTTAGAGCACGGGCCGGCAAAGGAAAGTCAAAGTCAACTTGGCACTCGCACTCAATCAACATGCTGACCAAGGGCAGCCACCACCACAAGCAGCCTCGACACAATCCCGAGGTACCACCAAAAACTATGCCTCTCAAGAGGAAGACAGGAAATGGATGGCTTGATGACTCTCCCTCTCTAGAAAGAGATCAGATCTATGATTCCAGACTGTATGACAGCATGCTCACCTTCTGTGATGAAGACCTACCAAAAGGGACCTCGGGACATAACGAAGCTCTGCACATCACTGTTCGGCTCAATACTATCTCCCTCCCTGGTGTCCTGGTAGACAACGGATCAGCAGTCAACGTCCTTCCCCTAAGTATGATGCGAGCTTTACGCATCAATGAAGGCCATATGACCCCATCTGCCAGAACTATCAAAGCATACGACAACACGTCTCGTCCCATCCTGGGAACGGTGACTCCGAAGCTCTGGTTCGAAATCCAAATGGTGCCAGTATATTTCCACGTGATGGACATTTCGTTAGAATTTATGGCCCTGCTGGGATGCCTATGGCTACACCACATGAAGGCCATAGCCTCCACTCTCCATCAGTGTGTCATTTTCATAAACCGACGAGGAGATCTCGAGGTCATCAGAGGAGACAGTTTCCTCATAGGCAATGAAGCCGAAATGCCAACTAATTGTGCCCGTAGCCATGCACCAGGGCTACCTCCTACAAACCGACAAAAGGACAACCGGGGCAAATCTCATCAGAATCCCTCAGAGTTCGGAGGTGCTAACTACGTCAATGCCCTTGAGCAGGAAGATCCTGAAGCAGTCAGATTCATCAAGTTCAATTGTCGTTTTCGAGACTTGGATCCAGAATGGAAAGAAACCTTGGACACCGCAATGGTACAGGGACACAAACCCCCTATTTCTGGTCGAAGGTTCGTCAATATCCTTCGAGCAAACTCTCTATCCACACCAGACGAGGAAATCTTCACAATAAAGATCAACAGGAACCGGCATACCCGTGAAGAATGTATGGCAGTCGTCTGGGATGTTTTACACACAGAATTTCCCATTGAGCCCCTCTGCTCCAGTAGAGGACATGAAGTTTTTCTAACAGCGCCAGCTGCACAATGGGGCGCGAGACGTCCTTTGATCTGGGTTGAACCGTCAGACGGCAACGAATCAGGACTCTCCAGAGTAAAAGATGCGACAGATCCGCTGGAAGATCCTTACATACACATGCTCAGATTCGGGGATGACACCAATTTCGACGAAGCCACCTACGATGAAGGCTCAAATGCCATGGAAATCGGAAACTTAATGTCCAGTACAGACAGTTATCCGATGAGTGGAGGCAAATGGTTGACATGAAAAAGAATCCTTCTGACCACGTAACCGACGACGACTTCGTCACCATCATCTTCTCCAGATATCCCGACGAGACCAAGGATCCAGTCCTTATTGTCAGATTCTACAATGCAAAAGTTACCCTCGACGATTGCCTAATCATGGTAAATGAGGTCCTTGCTAAGAGAGCTCAAGGCTCATCATCATTTCCAGTTATCAGCCCCAGTGGCAATCGGCCCGTGCCGTCAGTTAAACTCACAGCCAAGAGCGCCGCCCGGGCCGAAGGCATCGACAAAGGAGACAGATCTCCTCACCTTGCTACAAGTCAAATCAACCTCGGGAACGCCTCCAGCAGCCACCCTGAGAACATCTGCAAAAGTCCTCCCAGCGAGACAGATCAAGCTTCCGAAGAAAGGAATGATCACCTCAGCATCAATATGCTCAAGTTTGACCCTGCTCCCAGCCACCACGGCCACGGATTCAGACATCCTGCCAGTAAGCTGCTAGCTCTGATAGACTTGGCTCTGGAACGAGATCACGAGACCATCAGCCTCACAGAGTTCAATACCCCCGTTGGTTTGATCAAGCAGATATGGGTAAACTTCTTAGTGACCGAGATCAAGGAAGGCCGCTTGGAATGTCCCAGCACGACTTCCTTCATCAATATAATCCAAGTGTTTCCACCATTCGTAGATTTGGATGTGATTACAATTTTAGACACCAGTCAAACAGCGCCCACCTACGGAGACTGTTTAGCTCTCGCAAGGAAAGCCCTCTTAGAACTAGCTGTACAAGAAAATCACCTCTGGGACGAAAACAAAGCTCAGAAGACTCACAGGGATCGAGCCCTTAAAGCGTCACAAGCAGTTTCAGACAGCAAGCTAGAGGCCACTCTAGTGTAAGTACCCAAATCTGGATCGTCCAAATCCGTCATAAAGTTAACCGAAATCCGTTAACTGGCCCGCTCCAGGTTAACCGGAACTCATTAAACTCCCCGTTGCTGTGCCAACGAGACGTCCCGGGACTGCCCCGTGCATCCCGACGTCAAACCGTACTTAACACGTGTCATCACACGTAAAAGCACGGCTTTCCCTGAAAAATGCATTTTCCGGCACTTTCCGGGGGCGTTTCGGACATTTCCCGGACTGTTATTTTAAAAAAACGAACAAAACCAAGACCGGGGAACAAATTCCCATGAAGCTAGTGACTCAGAGGGGCACGTGGCAGCCATGCCACCTCCCTCTAGTCACCCTTCAATCAAATTCAAAGGGAAAAGACCAAAATGCCCCTGGTTTGCAAGCCAAGTCCGGCCGGACTCACAGTGCACATTTTCAGAAATTGCCGACAAGTCCTTCAAATTCTCAAAATACCACAAAACCCTCTGGATTCGAGGCCAAGTCCGTCCAGGACTCTCTACGCAAATTTCACCTATAAATAGAAATGGTGTCAAAGCGAATGGTGAAAATTTACCCCAAAATTTCACCATCCCCGGGGTCAGCGGTTTTCACCTCCCGAGCTCCCGTTCTGTCTCGATTCGCGTGAAACCTTCGTATTTCGATCAAATACGCACCTTACAACTTCGAAACAACCTTTCGAATCACTTTCCGTGTCCCGTACACACCTCCCGAGCCAAAGGAGTCGACCCTAGCTATAGGTATAACTCTCTCTCTCTAAATCTCCCGTTCCGTCTCAGTTTATGCGCCAGTCGCTATAACCGTTTCGAACGTCGTTATCGAAATGTAGACGCCTCCGTCTAACGGGGTCCGATACGTTTTAGCCTCTCGATCCTCTTCTCTTTCCGTAAGAGAAGCAATCACGGGTTAAAACGGCATTCCGACCCCGTTCCGTTTACTTTTTATGTCATTTACCATTCCGGATCGATCGATCCGTTGATCGTCATTTACAATTCCGAGCCGTTTGGCCTCGTTGATCTTCATTTACAATTCCGAGCCATTTGGCCTCGTTGATCGTCACTTACAATTCCGAGCCGTTTGGCCTCGTCGATCGTCATTTACGAATCCGGATCGTTTGATTCCGTTGATACCGCACTTTAAATACTGTCATTTACAAAGTCCGATCCGTTTGGATTGTGATAGTATTTACTTTTCAAAGTCCGAGTCGCAACCCGATTCGTTGATCGCATGTCATTTAATACGCATTTTTCCCGTAAAAATCGTTAACAATGTAATGCCCGGTTCAAAAACCGGAGTTCGTCCGTCGAACTCTCTTTCAAAACGCGCGAAATGACGTTCGGCCTCCGAACGCTCATCTTCAAACTCAAAGCCGCCATTTGACACTTAAAATCATTTAATACGCATTTTTCCCGTAAAAATCGTTACAATGACTCGCTTGCGGCTCAAAATCGACGTTTGCCACGCAAACGCTCATTTCAAACTCAAAATCGACGTTTGCCACGCAAACGCTCATTTCAAACTCAAAATCGACGTTTGCCACGCAAACGCTCATTTCAAACTCAAAATCGACGTTTGCCACGCAAACGCTCCTTTCAAACTCAAAGTCGACATTTGCCACGCAAACGCTCCTTTCAAACTCAAAAATCGACGTTTGCCACGCAAATGCTCATTTCAAACTCAAACCGAAGTTTGTCATTCAAACGCTCGTCCTTTCAAAAGTCACCTAATCAACGTTTGTCATTCAAACCAAGATTAAGCTTGTCATTCAAGCCCCCCATTTCAAAAGACACACACACACACACACACACGATTTCGAGAAAGGTAGAAAGACTCGTCATGCGAGGCGTTTCGGGCGATCTCGTAATACTCTACCCGAAACGTAACTTGACCTCCGAACCTAACAATCTGCAGTACAAAAAAAGCTTTTTACTAGTTTTCTTTGCCAATAAAATGATCCCCTTTTTAAAGCCTTTTCCTAAGTTTTTGCTACCAATAAAAACGACACATTTTCACAATAGCCGTTTCTCAACGTTTGGGCTCAAAATACAAAAAACCGCGTGGAGACTCCTCATTTTGTTCCTTCCCATGAAGCGAGGTCTCAGACACCAACCCCTCCGCGAAAGATAACCGCCTTTTCGCGCCCCCGCCGCGCGCAAAGATCGGGTAATTTCGAGTTAGGCGACTCATTGGGAAAAGATACTTTTTCAAAGCTGCCGATGTTTTCTAAAAAAGCCTTCCGTGGGTCAAACTTTCGTTTTACCCTTCCTCGTTTTCGTGTGTGTGTGTTCCTTTAAACCTCGAACGGTTTTTTTGTTTCAAAAGGCATTACATTGTCAACTTTTCAAAATCTTACCATGTTTGTGCATTCCCCATTCATGTTTGATTTTCATTATTGTCTTTTGAACTGTGCATCATAAATTCTTTAAGACACATTCGAAAAATCTCTGTTTTCCCAGAAAAGAATTTTAGTGACCGCACACTACGCGCACTTTGCCTCGGAACACCGCAGCTTCACGTGCGCCTTGTTGCCTCGGTACGGCTGCACACTTCCTGACCCCTAACCGGGATGGCCTTATCGGTTGCACTCCGTTGGCACTGCCGAGATGCCTTTCGGGGGGCTGCGCAGTCGTCTGAGCATCCACGTCCCTAGCCGTGTAAGCCATGCACTCTTTGTGTCACACTTTGTCCAAGACCCGGTTGGTTTGGCTTAGCTCGTGTCATAAAGCCTAAGTGTATGTTTTTTTCACGCCGGGCCCCGCTCAGGAGTCAAGCTCGAGAGTTCGAGACCAAAGGTCGTTCCCGACCCGAAGTCTTGAGTTTTCGGCCTTGACTTTGACGCGGAGCTCTGTAGAAAAATATACCCGAAGGTTCAATGTGACGCCGTGTCACCAAACCTCGTCGTATGTACCGTGCAGCCACAACTCGGCCAACGCTAAAAAGCTAAGGTCTCTCGCACAAGCGAGTCGGGAGAGGTCATGCCCAAATTTTGGCACGATCCCGCCTTAACTTAAGGACGTTGACTTCGGCCAGTGGCCCGTACGTCACACACGTTGAAAGTTTGCGTGATCGGCTAGCCTTAAGTTCACTTTTTTCCTTTGTCGGTGGAACTCGCTTGCCTTATCGAGACCTCACTCGGGATAGTCCGTCTGAGAAAGATGATCTGATGGAAACGAGGGGCTTATAAGGCGTAGTGACAAGATCCATTTGATTAGAGCTCTAGGATTAGTTGCGAAAAAGAAGACACGCTCTTTTCAACCAATTAGGACTACGAGAAAACGCGCTTTAAGTAAACTTTAATCGAGTAGCGCACATTGCACAAGCCCGAAAACCTTGAGCCAAATACCCTTTTCCGAAGCCTAAACCCTTCCATTCGTTCCCTGCGACGAGCGAGAAAGTGGTTCGAGATTTCGGGTGAGCGCCTTGCCGGGATCACGATAGCAGCGGCGTCGGACAGGTTCTTCGGTTCCTCGGTTCCCTCGGCCGGTATTTCCGACATGTCTAGCTCACAGAAATCGTGACGGGGAAGGACCCCCGCCAGTATGAGATATGACATTGGAAGAAACCATCAGGGCTTGTGAGGTTCACATGAGGCGAGAAAGAAGATCGGCGAGAATTTCGTGGTACGGCACGGAATGAGCGAGGTATAGCGGCTATCCCCGGTCGAGACGGTACTTTTGTCACAGGGTCGAGGATGACGATTCCCAGAAACCGGTTCACCAAACCTTCAATCGGGTTCCTCCCCGCCAACTTACGGGATGCCTTCCAACCAAGGAAGCAGGCGGACCTAGGCTCCATGTTGCCACCTCTCGGGGCAACCCTGTCAATTTTAGTCGGCCCGGTGCTACGCCCATCACTCCAATATCACCCGGCGCACCATTGGACCATCTCAGGATGCCAATATCCCTCAATACCCTCCCGGGTTCGTCCGGTGCCTATACCACGAATCCCTAAACAGGGACAAACCCGTCTGAGTTCGAGAAAAGGCTCAGTATATTCTCATATACCAAGCTCTTCCACCTCCAATCACTACCGCTCACGTGGTAGCACCGGCGCCGAGCCTCACGGTCCACCCTTTGGACCCTGACCTTAGCTGGATGGTCGGCGGATGAAAGACACAGAAAGCCACCATGAGCGGCTCAAAGCAAGAAATGCTCAAATCCACGAGATCACGGGAATGGTCACGCCTCTCCTGCCCAAGTTCGAGAATGCGGAGATGGACCGATTCGATGGCCGAATGTCCTCAAACGCACGTCGACACCTACGTTCTCGGCGTAGAGCAAAAGGAGCAACCCTCACACCAAATGGCCGATCACTTCAAGCATATGCTCAAAAGTTCGGCGTTACGATGGTTTCGAGGGTCAAGCTGCGGATCGCCACACACAGGGAACAGTTAGTAACATCTTCTGGGCAGTGCAGATCCAACTTAGAGTGGGAAACAAGTCGCGAGGACTTAATCACCCTTTGAGCGAAAGCGGACGAAAGTATTGGGGAATTCTACAAGAGATGGAGGTGGAAACTCTTCGAGATCATGGAGCCGCTCTCGAAAGAAGAACATGCGGATCTTCAAGTCACAGCTTAAGACCGTCCATCAGAACTCTCATCGAGTCACAATTTCTTCCCGGATCTCCAGGGCTATGGTCAATGCGAGGCTCACGGTTCGAGAAGGATCTCAAGGAAAAGTTGGCTCTTTGCACGGCCATACGAATACCGCTCAACGGTTGCATTGATCCCGCACCGGCCCCGACGAAGGAAAGATACGTGCTGTCAGCTACGTCCATCGGGGGCAACGGTCGGGTAACGAAACCCGGTCCCACAAAGCAACGGTTCCACTCGAAGCGGCACTGTCGTACACTTCGACAAGTTGGACATGCCAGGAGCAAGAATCTTTGGAAGGGTTAATCAAGGAGGGTCTCCTTAAGCCCGTTGCCCGATTACAAACCCGAAGTTCCCGTAGCCAATGCGGACAGAGCAAATCTTGCGCCTTCCATCGAGTATCACGGCCATACCACTTGACAATTGTTTGGGGTTACGATACGAAATCAGGAACTTGATAGAAGGCAAGTTAGAGCGCCCCCGTGGGCCCAAATACGATCGGGAATCCCTTTTCGAACAATAACGGCGTGAATTCCATTAGTGGGTGCCCAAGAAGAGTGCCCACGAGAACCGGTTCTGCCTCTTTCGGTGAATCCTCCTCTAATGTCCACATCGGCTATGATGTTTGCGGCCCTCCGCCTTGCACAGGTACGAGTCTCGAGCTTGTCCGAGCAATCCTCAGAGAAAACAAAAGAAGAAATCCTCTCAACGTCGAGAGAAAGATACGAAGCCGAGATACCGGTGTAGGTACACTTGGAGAACCCTCCGGAGATTCGACTACTGCGTCTTGTACTCCCGGCCCAGGTCTCTTTTGCCTCCAGGCCATGCGGCTTTTAAAGGAACGAGGGGTGGAAAAGCCAGAAAAGTCCCATTGAAACCGGGTCGAGGCCACTGGGACACTCTGGAATACCTCGGATCTTGGTAATCTTCTTGCCCGGATCGACTTCCCTAACCCTCGCGGGATCGCCCAAGATTCAATTTGTCCGGCTTCCGAGGCTCGAACCGGTAAAGGAAGATCAAGGCCGGCTTGGCAATCGCACTCGATCAATGTGCTAACCAAGGGCGGCAACCGCCACAGCGGCTCAACACACTCACGAGGTTCAGAAAGGCTTTACCTCGCAAGAGGAAGACGAGAAGCGGATGGCTGGATGACTCTCCTTCTACGAATAGAGACGAGATCTACGACTCACGCCCGTATAGAAGCATGATCACGTTCGCGACGAAGACTTACCGAGAGACGCGCGGGGCATAACGAAGCTCGTACATCACTCTCAAACTCAACACCATATCACTCCCGGAGTATTGGTAGATAACGGGTCAGCCGTTAATGTCCTCCCTCTCGGCATGATGCGAGCTCTCCGCATCCATGAAAGCCACACGATTCCGTCGGCTCGGACTATCAAGGCCTACGACAACTCGTCTCGTCCCATCCTCGAGGACGGTGACTGCAGAACTGCAGTTCGAAACCCCGAATGGTGCCAAGCAAATTCCACGTGATGGACATTCCATCCGAGTTCACAGCCTCTTTGGGACGCCCTTGGCTACACCACATGAAAGCCATAGCTTCCACTCTCCATCCGGTGCGTCGAAGTTTATTAACCGGCAGGAGATCTTGAAGTCATCCCAGGGGGATAGTTTCCTCATAGGAAACGAGGCCGAGACAAGAGTAATAGCGTGTCCGCACTCGACACCTGGGTTACCTCCTTCGAATCAACCAAGGACTCACGGGGCAAATCTCCGTGAGAATCCCTCGAGTCGGAGATGCCAACTAATGTAATTTCACGTACTTTCGGCTGGGCGGACCACAGAAGCGATCAGATACATCCAAAGTTCAGTTGTCGTTTCCAACATTTGGAGGCGGATTGGAAGGAAATGTGCCGGAACATCGCCATGATGCGGGCGCATAAACCCCGATCTCCAATCGGAGATTTGTCGGCATTCTCCAAACAAACTCTACGGCCGCGCCAGTGAAGAGATTTTCGTTATAAGGTTAACAAGCACCGTCATTCTCGTGATGAATGCATGGAAGTTGTATGGGATGTCCTCCATGAGGAATTACCAGCTGCGCCCCCTTTTCTCCAACGAAGAGCATGATGTTTTCCTATTTTGCTCCCGGCAACGCGGCCGGACGCAATACGTCCCTACACACGGATTGAGCGATCGGATGACGATGAATCTGGACTCTCGGAGTCGAAAGATGCGCGGACCCGCAAGCGGACCTCTGCATTCACATCCTCGGTTTTGAGGACGGAACTCCTTCGTCGAGGTCACCTACGACCCGGGTTCCCAAATACCATGGAAATTGTCGAAGCTCAGCGTCCGGTCTGCGGGCGGCTATCCAGATGATTGGAAGCACGTGATTCACGCGACGAGGAATCCCTGCGATCAAGTGAATGACGGACGACTTCGTCAATATCATCTATTCCGGATATCTGATGAAACGAGATCCGGATCCTTATTATCGGGTCTATGACACCAGGTCACCCTCGATGGCCTGCTAATGGTAAACGAGGCCTGGCAAGCGAGCTCGAGCTCGTCACTACTTCAGTACCGGCCCGGTGGCAAGCAGGCCCGTGCCGTCGGTCAAGCTTATACCCTCAAGCGCCGCGAGGCAGGCAGCAACGGCAGCCCGAAGGAGACCAAGCTCCTCACCTGCTTCAAGTCGGATCAACCTCGGGAACGCTTGGCGGCCACCGAAAACATCGCGAAAGTCTTCCCGGCAAGGCGAGTCGGCTTCAGACACGAGAAATGATCACCTCGGCATCAACATGCTCCGAGTTCGATTCTACTCCCAGTAGTCGCGGCCCGGATTCGAGACATCCTGCGATCATTGTTAGCTTTGATAGACTTGGCGATCGAGCAAGATCACGAAGGCCGTCAACATTGCGAGAATTCAATACCCCCGTGGGATCAATCAACGAGATATGGGCGAACTTCTTGGTGATCGAGATCAGGAAGGCCGCATGGAATGTCCCGGTCAGGCTTCCTTCGTCAATGTAATCCCAAGTGTTCCCATTCGGCGATTTGAATGTAATCACGGTTACGGACACTAGCCGGACGATGCGCGCCTACGGAGGCGCCTGGGTCTGCGAGGAAAGCTCTCATGGAACTAGCCGCTCGAAAGTCGTCTTTGGGACGAAGACCAAGCTCGAAAGACCTACGGGGACCAAGCCCTTAAAGTGTCACGGGCGAGCTTCGAGACGAAGCTAGAGGCCAGCTCTAGACCGGTTCGACCTCAGAGTTTTCTCATGGCAGCTTCACGACTACCGTCTGTTCTCATCCAACCCACTCTGCCGAGGCGAGGTGGTCGTGGTCCCAATGACTAGGAGATGGAACGACACGGCGGGAATGAATCCCGGCGCTTACCTTCAGGAAAGCAAGTTCTCTGTGAAAGTGACGATGAAGACGATGAAACCATTCTCTTCCGAGTCGGGCATAGAAGTCCACAAAACCGGACTCCCAGGGTCTGGGAGGATGGGAACGGATCATTGCCACGCTCAATTGAAAGGCCAACTCGGGGAGGAAGGTCTATTTAAAAACGAGAGGAGGATGGAAATTCGTCTCGAGCAGCTACTCGGGAAATTCCACGATCTACGGCCTTCATTTACTGAAACGATCAGCCAGGGACGGCAACCGGTCACATGGGCGGATGTTCGGGAAGCGCGTGTACTCACCTTCCGACATACCCGCCGCTCGGATAAAGCGAGAGGAGAAAACTCTCCCCGATGGAGGTTTACCTAGGCGCCGCACGTAGTTGAAAAGCACGCTATTCTCACATGGGAAGAAACGCGAGGCGCTCACTCTCGACGCGAGCTCCATTGCAAGAAGGTTGATCAGGCTCGGGAGCGGAGGAAAACTAGCAAACCGCGAGTATCGCCGGACCCGACTCGAGAATGCCTGAGTATGCTCGGCAAGAAGGAAAGGAACGCGATATATCGTGAAGAGATCAAAGGAGACCATTCGCTTAAGCCGAGAACTCTCCAACCTCCCGGAGGGTCGGCATGCACGGTTCGATTCGAGGCAACCAGCTGTTGTGCGCGACATTGAACAAGCTGCGTCAAGCGTAGGCTACCTCCCGCGAGAGGCATCGAGCCAATATCCTGGGACGAGAATCCGTCAAGTTGCCGAAGCTCACGGGAATTCATCCACAATCAATGAGTTGAGGGAAGACATATGGCCCTATGTTACGAGGAATCCTCCTCTAACTATGGCTCAACTCGGGAGCGGCTGTTCGAAGGGACCAAACACGATGTCGGCGTTCTAACCGATGGTCAAATCCATGCATTACCGCCTAAGGCCGCCAAAAAGCCGACGGAGAGAAGTGCAATCCGGCCGGCCCGAAGACGCAAATTCCTTGAAAGAGGACCCGATCCTCACTCGGCTCAAGCGAGAACTCGGGCGAACATTTCCCTTTGGTCTCTGCTCACCTCCTCTTATCCTCGCAGCTCAAGCTAGAGGAAAGCACAGCCCGTACCATGGTCCCGTGGGCCTTGACCCCGAGATGAAGTCATTCGGATGATCGGCAACATCCACTATGCAACATTATCACCTTCCGATTTGGACCTTCCAAAATTTGGGGCTGATCACAATGAGCCGCTCTACATCTTGATCCGAGTGGACGGCGTCGCCTTCCGCGTGTTGGTGAAGACGGAGGTTCCGGAATGAATGTCTTGCCCGCCAAGATGATGGACTGCTTGACATCAAGCCCTTGAGATCTTAAGCCTTGATCCACCTTTGTCGAGGCCTATGACTCTACTTCACGTACGGTTCTCGGGGTTGCTACTCTCAACATCTAGTTCGGCGAGCGGGTGATCCCAGCGAGTTCCAAGTGTTGGACATTTCCAATCACTTTCACGGCCATCTGGGCGTCCACAGGCTGCATCAAATCAATGGCGTGGCATCCGCCCTTCACCGGTGCCTCAAGTTCATGCAAGGCAACGAGCTAACCACGATCTCTGGCGGCAGTGTCACCACCGGGGACCGGCACCAGCGACATTCCGGTATTGGAAATCGAAGCATAATGACGACATGCCATTAGCTGGATTCACTCACGGGAGACCTCCAAGATCCAAATATGCAACGTGGACCTTCCACTGTCTCACGATCAGATTCCTCCCGCCATGAGGATGATGAAACTCATGAACTTCATCCCGGGGCGGGCTCGGCAAAAGGCTGGAAGGCTGACACCAAGTTATTGAAGTCGAGGACCACACGGTCAGGGCTTGGCTACGATGCCAACAGCGACATCAAGGAAGACAAAAGGCTCGCCCGCACAGCGGCGGCCCGCAAAGGGAACCTCAGGCTGGCGCACCCAATCTCAGACCTTACGGCTTTGACCTCGCTCATTACTTCACGAAGAGGAACCGGCGGCGAGCTGAGGGGACCGACTGGCGAAGAGGAAGCAGGCGGCAGGCGAGGGGACCGGCGGAACCCGGCAGCGAGGGGACCGACGGTGGAAGCTGATGAAGATGAGAAAGAAGCGGGGATAGTCGGCACCAAGACTACGGGAAGAATGGAACCTAGCACGGTACCTCAGCGTTTCGGAGGACTCAGCTAATCCGATAAGGAGCGTTCCTCGACATCACGGCTCTACCTGGACCAGCGCCACGCGATCCGGCATGAGTACACATTCAAGGGAATCCCGAGACTTGGAGGAGCAACTCAAGGTACTCTCCATGGGAAACAAGTTGTTCGGATCAGCCGCCAGAGGCCACATTCGAGACAGTAAGTCCAAAGCGAGAAGGAACCGGGAATTCATAGAAGACGCTCTCGGTGGACCCCGGCTCTCTGAGTGCATTTGAAGAAGTCATGGAGTTGCCCAACTTGATCGGCGGGGCTCAGACAACGGCATGATCGCCATGATAGGGACGGCGGAGCCAAGCCTCTCGATCCCAGCACCCTCATCAAGCATCAGCAATGCCACTGAAGAATTGGGTAACTTTCACCGGACCGAGGGCAAGCCGGGCGGGAATTGGAAGACAAGGCTGGGCCCGCACCCACATCTCCACTAAACCCGGTCTCAAACCCTCTGAGTCGGTCCTTGTCGGAGTCCGGTCCTGCGAGTCATCCAGCGGCCTTACGTCGGAGGACTATAATGTTGTAGCCAATCATGTATTCCGTTCTTGTTTAATGAAAAGTCGACCTTTCGGAGTATCCTCTCATTGCCACTTTAACAAGCGATAAGTTAACAAACAACTTAAAAGGCGTTAATAATTCAATTGATAAAGAAGCGGACACATTAAACGAACAATACATTAAAGAAGTTCTCGAGCGTGTAGTTGACCAAGAGGACAACGGGCCCAGTATAGAAGAGGTTATGACCAAAGTGAACACTGGGGTCGGCGCGAGAGCCTAAAGAGACACAAGTGGGCGGTTTCTTCGCCGATGCGAGAAAAGAAGCCACGATAAGCCTCCTCGGGAGTATGTTGACGTGTTCGCACGGTCATATCGGGACATGCCGGGACTCGATCCCTCAATCGTGGAGCCACGGGAATTCCCCTGGATCCCGAATCAAGCACATCAAAGCGAAGGCTGCGCAAGATCAAGCAGAATGGTCCTTGCAAGTTAAAGAAGAAATTGAGAAAATGCTCAGAGTTGGTTTCATCGAGTGATTGAGTACCCGACTTGGCTCTCAACATCGTGACGGTCACCAAGGCCAACGGAAAGGTCGAGATCTTTGTGTAGATTTCCGGGATCTCAGCAAGGCCAGCCCTAAAGATGATTTCCCGGCTGCCTAACATCGATATCTTTGAGTCGACACCACGGCAAATTCCCGGAAGTAAAGTCCTTCGTGGACGGGTTCTTTGGATCTGACGATCAAGATGTCAGGAGGATCAAGCCAAGGCGCCTTCACCACTCCATGTGGGGACATCTTGTTGCACGGTCATGCCGTTCGGTCTGACAGAAACGGGGGCTACTTAGCAGCTGGCAACATGTGACCCTCTTCCGTGACATGATTCATAAAGAAATCGAAGTATATGTCGACGACATGATCATCCGCTCGAGGGATCGGACATGCGGCACATGACGGATGCGAGGAAGTTCTTCGGACTCGAAAACACTCCATGAGGTTGAACCCGGCAAAGTGCACCTTCGGCGTCAAGCGCGGCAAGTGCTTGGGGTGCATGGTTACGAAAGAGGTATCGAAGCCGATCCCGGGGAAAATCAAGGCCATCATCGACATGAAGCCGCCTCGAGCCACTGACAGTAAAGAGCTTCATGGGAAGACTTCAGTACATCGGTCGCTTCATCAACCGGTTGACATCTCTCTGCGAGCCCGTATTCAAGCGATGAAAAAGAATGCCGACATCAAATGGGACTCAGAGTGCCAAGCGACTTTCGAAGATCAAGACCTACTTGGTTAATCCCCCAGTGCATTGCCCACCACATGAAGACAAGCCACTACTCCTGTCGACGGTAACGACACGTCAATCGGAGCAATGCTTTGGCACAAGAACGAGAAAGATTCCAAGGTTGAGCATGCAATCTACTTCGTGGCCGAAAGCTTCAAGGAAGTGAACTCGGCTACTCGGCATCGGAAAACTTGTACCGCCTTGGTATGGGTAGTCGGGAAAGCTGAAACACTACATGCGGTCGCATTCGGTGCTCTGGTCTCCAAAGTGGACCCCGTCCAGATATCTCTTTGACAAGCCGTCTGTCAATGCGGCTAGCCCGAGTGGTCATTCTTCTGAGTGAGTTCGACATCAAGTACATGGTCAGAAAATCAACAAAGGGCGAGTAATGGCGGATCGGCTTGCCGACTTCAGCGGTGAACCTAAGGGTCACGATCCGCAATTTCCGGACGACGGAATCTTTTCACTTGACGAGCGCAAACCGGCAGCTCTTCTTCGATGGGGCAGCCAACAAGAAGGGGAATGGCATTGGAATGCTCCTTGTCGATCCCAGGACGAGCATACTCCCATAGCCGTCAAGGCTGAATTTTGAAGCAACCAACAATGCGTGAGAATATGAAGCCTGCAGCGGGTTTGGAAGCCGCCCTCGAGCGCAACATCTTAGAGCTGGATGTATATGGAGACTCGGCAGTGATCATCAATCAAGTATCCAACAAATGGAAGACGGTAGATTACGGCCTTCAGAAGTACCACGCGTACATGGAGGAACTCATTGCTCGGTTCAAGGACATCTCTTTTCACTATTTGCCCCGAGACGAGGAACAGCCAGCGGAGACGCATACAGCAGCCCTCGCCCTCTCTTGTCGAAATTCCCGAAGGGAAAGCCGGTAAAACCCTCGGAGAATGAGGCGGGACGGGAAACACCGCCTATTCTTTGTGAGATCCCGAAAAAAAAGAAAAAGAAGCTGATCTGACGAACCTGGTACAATCAAATTTACCGAGTACCTCAAGCGGAGAAGCTTCCTTCACAAGTGAAGATGGAAAAGCCACAAAGAAGGGATCAAAGCCAAAAACATGATGACATTAAAACGCTTTGGCATCCCATTTACGTCGTGCAGGGGTATGTTGTGAAGAAGCGCCGCAGGGCCGCGCTCCTTCGGTGTGCGAGCAAAGAAAAAGCCGGCGAGCTAATGGAGACGAAGTTCTGGCGGAACACAACGGTCCAGCACATGAACCTCTTAGAGCATTGTGCAACGAGATCATTCTCCGTATGGGATACTATTGGATATCAATGGAAATGGGCGCATCCGTTGATTCGTTCGAAGGCCTGCGACAAATGTCGAAACGGTTCTCGGCTCTACTCGATCCCACGTCCCTCCTCACACGAACTCTATTGCATGACTACGCCCATGGCCTTTCGCCACATGGGGAATCGACGTCATCGGCAAGATCACTCCTCCGGGGAGCAATGGTCTTGATTCTTTTTAGTCGCGATCGAAGCTACTTCATCAAATGGGTAGAAGCCGGATCGTACAAAGAGATTGCTAGAATTCTAAGAAAGGTGGCCAGGGAGTTCATCCGAGGAGAACATCATGTGCCGATATGGAGTGCCCAGCGAGATCATCTCCGGAGGCAATGGGACTCACTTTGAAGGAGATTGTGACGGCCAACTATGGCCGAATTCGAGTCACGCGTCACAGGTCTTTACTCCCTTACGAGACCACAAACCAATGGTACGGTAGAAATGGCTGACCAACAAGACTCTCGCCATGATAATCGGAAAGATGACCACCGGAGGTCGGGGCGGCAGGAAAAGCTACATCTAGCCCCTCACAGGGATGCCGGAGACATAAATCAGGCCCTTGCGGGGAGACTCTGGATTCGCTGACTTACCTCTGAATGGATAATGTTGCAGTGGAATTGGAAATTCATCCTCAAGGAATCATCTTGGAAAACGGGATCAATGAAGTCGAATGGCTACGAGCCGTCACGACGAACTTGCTCTACTCGACAAGCGCGGATTAGAGAAAGCCAATGGAACACACTCTGAGCCTACCGGAGCAAAATGGCACGAGCATTGAAAAGAAAGTCGAGATCCCAGAGAACATCGAGAGAAGGCGACTTGGTCTTCAAAGGAAGAAAGCCTCCTACGCGGATGGAAATCCCCTCGAGGAAAGTGGGAGCCTACTGGATAGGACCATTCGTGGTACCAAAGAATCTTCTCACGGAGGAGCAGCATGAAGCTAGCGAGACTTGGACGGAAACCGCTTTCGTTAACAACCGGCTAGAAGCGGAAGCAAGCTCTGCTTGAGATCACTTCAGGTTTGAGGAAGAGCACGCAGTGCAACTCTCCTTCCCCATGCGAGTCCCCCTGGGTAAATTCCAAAGTGCTAAAAAGAGTAATACCCAGCTGAATACATTCCCGCTAATGATCCGGGTAAAAATCGGGAGTCGCTGACTTGCTTTTGTCTTTGTTTTTCTCAAATTCACCTAAAAGTGTCGAACTACGGTGACTGAGCCCATATTAGTCCCGATTGTAAAAGGGAACGTAGGCGGCCGTCTTTGGTTCGGTCTAAAAAACAAAAAAAATACAATAAGCATCCAATTGCTTGTGTTTCAAAAAACTCTTTTCATTTAACCTACAAATTCGCCACGGTTAAAACATTAACTTTGATGAGTTCAGGCACGGTCAACTCTTGACTAGCTACACGCTAGTAAAACTACCAATAAAACATTAAATCAATTAATGTGTATGCTACTTGCCGCTAATAATGGTGGATACTGACGGCGGCAAGAGTCAACCTAGATTTCCACGTACTGGAGTCGCTTCATCATCTTCTTCCCTTCCACTTTTTCCCCAGGTGAGTGTTCTTCGCCTTCATGGGAAATGTATTCCGGTAAGGCCTTCTACCTGGCTCGGGGACTCTTCAAGTGCTGATGACCTCAGTCGAATCTATGGAATCAAGCCTTGAGTCCTTTCTCTAGCTCTGTCTCGAGACGCCTCAAACTTCGAGCCATCATCACTTAGTGCTTTGATTGGCCTCACGATCGTGCACTTGCCCACGTAATGTCGGCCGTGGCATCGCCGGTACTGATTCCCGGGGTTAGCCTAAGCCACTTTGTCCTCCTCGAGGTCGAGGCATCCGGGTGATCGGGCACCCAGCCCGGCTTCCACTCCGTCTCTACAAGATAGCCATCTGTGTCTCCCCATACACTCTTCGTACCGGTTCGGAATCTTTGCGTCGACGGAAAGCGGTGCCCTCTACTCCCGGTGAAAAGAGAACCACCGCGGGGAAATAAGCCTGCATTGCCGCACGCTACTTCGGGTGATCAGCAATGATAGCGTCGAAGGATCTTCCATCACTTAAAGATCCCACCTCAAGGTAGCGGCCATAACTGCGAGATCGGTCGGTGGCATGCAGCCTCCGGCCGTGCTTGCCGCGAGAACCAATGATGGAATATAGAAAGGCGTGCGAGAAGCGGCCCGAAGCTGTTTCGACCCGATCAACGAGACCCTCTGAGCGGTCCCTACTGGTCTGTAACTTCTAATGGGGAACCCACCGCCGCAAGTGATGCATTTGCAAAGTGCGGCCATCCCGGAGGCTCCGGCTCGGCTGATTGCCCCCACATCACCGGAAGGGGACGTCGCGAGAAAGACCAGCGTCGCGGGGCATTGGCACCTCGGGCATGTCACTGCGGCCTCTCCCCCTCGACGCGCCGCACATAGTCGGCGCCATAGCGAGACTCCCTCCCGCATGTATCGGCTCACAGGTCGCCATCCAGCCTATGCCCGAGAAACGTCTCGCCCAAGACCCAATGGCACGATGTCTCCCCACTCCGGCCTGCCTCGCCCTGCAGGTCCGATGCTGTTGTAGTGGCCTGCTTGAAGACGTGAATGTGAGCAAGTAGCTTAATCGACGCACGGAAGCAAAGCGCGCCCCACGAAAAAACGCTCCCCTCGGCTCAGGCAAATCTTTCGGGCAGGTCCCGAGAAATGCTCAACGTAATCGGTATCTGTCATCTCAAGCATCCAGTATGCTTCTCGTGGAGATACCCAGCAAAGGCAGGCTAGCTTCTCAGCGGTGGCCATGCCACTTTGACATACGGAAGAACTAGGCTGTTCCCGTTTCGGGTCCTCTATCGAGAATGGCCCGGAAATCTTCAAACGTGAGTGATTTGCGTTGTGCGAACAGAGGCTGTACACATTCCGCCCGTACGTCCCCGAAGCGAGAAGCGCACGACTCTCAAAGATCCCGATCGGCATGAGCTCCTTGAAAGCCCAAACAGATTAAGTAATCCAGTAACTGACCTTCAAAAACCTCTTGTTACTGCACTTTCGTGTGGTTAGTGCCCGCGACATAAAGTTGTCCAAATATCGCTCTTGCATCCAGGACGATAGCTTGGGAAAGGGAGCCATGTCGAAGGTGAAGAAAACCTTAAGAAAGGGAAAAAGAATTCAGCCGGAATGAAAAGCAAAAGCAATGCGCGAGTTCTTACCAATTGCAAAGGCTGAAGCTGCAATTTAAAGAATCTGGAAATTCGGTTCTAGTCCGTGCCGGACTCCCTCTGCCGAGTTGACTTGGTCAACTGCTGCGACCCAGTTTGCCTTAAAGTTGGAAACATTTCAGGCAAACCATGCCTGTTCACTCCTATGAAATACTGCGTGCTACCTTACCCGATTTCATTCAGCCAATGTCAATATCATGGCCAAAGCGGGCTCGTGCAGCGGTGCAAATAATTAAAAATTAGTGCATACATGCCCAATTTTGACCCGTTCAATTTTAATGCATTTTCTCTTTTTTATTTATTTTTGATTAACCTATTTGCTTAT